>VSDK01029138.1:66735-80143 GCA_009767595.1 Symbiodinium kawagutii | reverse complement strand
GCATTCCTGGATCAATCATTTGGGTATGTGCGAAAATAGTGGTACCTCCAATACCCACAGTTTCCTAGCAAAATTATCATTTTGGGGAGGGTTATTGGCTCCCCTATTTTGGTACATACCCGTTTGTTGCTTGCTGGTGAACAATGGCTCCGTAACCATGTAGTGGTGAAAAATCATCCATTGGTTCCTTCCTGGCAATGAACAAATCAGCGCAGGGAGGAAAATCCTGGGGACCCATCTGGATGATTGCCTTTTTGGAGTTTTTTGGCAGACCCTAACAAATGGTGAATCATGGAGCCCCAACTGTTTTTGTTGCCCTGGTAGACTTAACCCATGGAGGGGGGAGCGTTGTGCTAGGGTATCGGATATCTCCCAACTGCAGAATATTTACAGTTGAGCTGACCGATTCTACGTTGTGGCTCTAGTTTGCCCGGTACACGGACGGAAAGGACAACAATCCTGGTCACTGCACGCACTTGCCCTGCTGGAAACTAACAGTTTGACCCTCCCGCATGGCGCATGGTTTGGAGGATCAGGTGTCTTTGGGTACTGCCAATCTGGAGGGTCCATATCGATTTCCAGCAACTACAGCCATCACTGAGCTTCATCTATCATCAATCAACCACGATAAAGCACCATAAATCATCACAAAGTATCATAAACCATCACAAGCCATCATAAACCATTATCAACCAGTATTGCTGTAGTATGAGCCCATCATTAACCAACATAAACCATCATAAATCACTAGTCCGCCATCAAATCAACCATTGCTAACCATGGGTTAACCACCATCAACCAGCTGACCAACCACAGGGTGCAGCTGAACCCCCAGCACCCTACCGGCCGTTCGCCGCGCCACAGCTCGTTGGGCTTCAGCCCCGCTAGGAACGCTTGCAGCACCGGCGAAGCACGCGAAGCGCTGTCCGCCTCAAGCTGGGCCTTGGACAGCAGTGCCTCGCTATGTGTTTTTTATCTATGCATTTATCTGTTGCTTGATGCATGTTTTGCTTTATCTATGTGTAAAGAAAGGTAGATATTCATGGGTATTTAAATTCGATCTATCTATATATATATATATTGTAAAAATATAGATATATATATATATATATACAGATCAGATAAACATATCACCGCAGTCAATAGCCGTGGCATCTGCAACTGATCTATAACCATGGCCAAACTAGAAGCTCGTTATGTCTGTGATGTGTCTATTGTATAACTGACGGGTATAACTAAAGGTTTTTGCTGGGCAGAAGTATTGGTGCCATAGCTGGTGAATTTACGCGGGCCGGGTATCCTTAGCTCCAGCTCAACGGGCTATGTTTAATTGACCAAGGGTTTAGTCACTGGATAGAGATATTTGATTAAGTAGCTATATAATTGCTAATGGATAGAGATTGAGATATAGTCAATAGTTTGTAACTGATTTAACTAATGGATGAAAATGGTTGATAATATTGCAGGTAATACTGAGTAACGCTGGCTCATTGTGCTCGACAATGAATCATGTTCGATCGTAGTGGCTAATAATGCCACCTAACATTGGTGGATGACGTTTCACAATGATATTGCCAACGACAACAAGAGAAAGAACCATGCGCCAATAGTTTCTGACACCGATGAATCAATTGTTAGTAGGAGAGAACAAGCAAAAATGGTCAACTACAAGTTGGATCACTGTCAGTTCATCACCCAACAGCCGGATAAATCTTGATGCTGTTTCCTGAGCCAGATTTCCGATTAGAGACTTCATTTCGGGGTTAGTTTGGGGGTTATCACTGGGGCACTGGGGTACCCTTTATGCGTGGACTATCTCAATGGCAATCCCGAGGATTTTGGTTAAGATTATTGCACCAGTATTCCCAGCTACCCAGTCTCCCAAAAAAACTAGTTGGTGGTTGAACCACCCTTATGAAAAATATGCCAGAAATACGGGCTTCCCATACTCATGTCCCCACTGTTCGTACTACATCAACCAACTTGGTTGTAAGCAAATTGGTATCTGGACCAGTGGTACAACGTCGATCCAATGTTTGGCAGACTCGTTGTACTTACATATGTGGGTGTTTCTCAAGATAGGGTGCCCCCAAATCATCCTTTTCTACTCATTCATATTGATGAACCAACCACTATGGTTGGTATATCTCCTATAGTGGATCATTATCCCCTTGTTGATGACCATTGTTAGCCATTGTTAACCATCAATCAACTAACCATAGCCATTGTCAACTAATCAACCAATCAGCCATTGTCGACCATAGTGAAGCTACCATGCTAAATATCCCCATGTTAATCAACTAACCATAGCTTTAGGGGTTCCATATCTCCACCGAACCCACCGACTTGATGACCAACCGGGAAATTCCGCGCCTTCAAGGACTGAAGCAGCATCTTCCAGGTGCCTGGACCAATTTGCGATCCACCAACAGGGGACAGCAAAACTGCGCCAGTGACGAAGGTTTAAGAATAGTTAAAAATAGTGGTTAACCTAGTTAACGTAATAGTGGTTATTTAGTGTTAATAGGGCCATAGTGGTTAATCTTAATAGTTAAAAATATAGGTTAATAATGGTTAATAAAGGTTCATCATGGTTAATGTTTTAATAGTGGTCAAACTGCTAGTAGTTGATCACGGTCAACGATGTTGGTTAACAATGGTCAACAATGAAGGTTAACAATGGATATATGGCCAATACTGGTTGATAGTGGTTAGTGATGAATAAAGACCAATAATGATGAACTGTTCAAAAAACATAGAAGCTTCTCAAAACTCTTGGTGGTTTCTTGCTTTTGGGATAAGCAAAGCACCAAGCAACTGTTTTTGCCCAGGTACTCAAAATACAGGCCTGAACCTGAGACAAATAAGTAAAAACAAGGAAGTTTCCGGTTGGCTATGGCAAATACAAGAATCGACCCTACTGTTTGCCATGTCTTCAAGTCACACAAATCACACAAACACAAGAAGGAAGAGCACCAGTCCAAAACCAAACGAAAAACATGGCACACAGAAAACACGTTTACCTCAAGCGAAACCATCATTTCATCATCATATAACCATCATTGAACCACAATTGAACTATCAATCATCATGGAACCAATATATAACCATCATTAAACCATCACATGACCCACCCCTCTGCTCTAAATCCCCCCGTGCGACTCATCGTTTCTCATCCTCCGCGCCTGTGATCTGCCCCAAGGCCGTCAGTTGCCCAGCCGCATCCTCCAGACCTCGGGGAAGCGGATGAGGCCAGCGCAGGACCCCCAAGAACCACCACGGCCATGTTGGTCAACAGTCAAATGATGGTCCAATGGTGGTCACATGATGGTGAATTCATGGTCCAATGGTGGTCAGATGGTGCAAATGGTGGTGAAATGATGGTCAAGTCGTGGTCAAATGGTGCAAATGGTGGCCAAATGGTGGCCAAATGGTGGCCAAATGGTGGTGAAATGATGGTCAAATGATGGAGAAATGGTGGTCCTAGGATGACTGATCATGGTCAAATGATGATGGCTGATGAAGATTCTCCATTCCTTGTTAGCAATCATATTGACAGTGTTCCTACTTCCCATGATTGACCAGCTATTCTCGCTAGGTGGTTTCGGTATTGTTGGACAGCCCCGAAAAAGGTATACAGCAAGAAGGACCAACTCATCGACGACAGCATCGTTAAAGCCCCTGTGGACCATAAAATTCACAGATTCCATACGAAGCCAAGATTTCTGGGAGTTCGACGTTCAGCGGATGACATGGGGAAGCAAAAAGCATAGGCGATAATATCAGGATCCAAATGCCCCAGGTTGAGACTTGAATAAGCATGTAGCAGGGGCCACACGATGCTGATCTATTTACCACAACGAGTTCGCACCAATGATGAACACTGACACTTGATGAGACAATCACAGTAAGCTGGTAGCATTGATATACTTTGTGCTATTTTTACGGCAAACAATTAACAAACAATACTGACTCCTTGGCAAAAGAGAACTCAGTAAGTGCTGAGGATTGGTTCTAGTGACTGCTTTCAAACTTTGACACAGGAAGTGGATATGCAGCAGTGGAAGCGATTTGCTGGCAAGATCTCATGATAAAGCTAACCAGTTGGACATAAAGGGATAAACATCACCAGATCCGCTGAAAAAAACACAGATATGGAGGTACAAATGTGTGTGTGTGTTTGTGTGTGTGCGTTTGTGCTTAGAGGCATAGATATCTTCACAAATCTAAATATATACATATACATATATATGTACACACAAATGTTTCTAAACATGCATTGATCTGCAAATTGATCAGGGTAAGCACCATTTGTTGGTCTTTTCCAGCGAGCGCTGGTTGCTGCCGCAGGAAAATGTCGGAGTACCAGCACCGGAAAAAACCTGCACCAACGCCTGTCACCATGAACCATCATGAACCGATGTTCGTTATCAACTGGTTTCAACCTCTATCAACCATCATTATCTCAATATTGTTGGTGACGAATTCGCATCATTCATCACTCACCACCATCGTGAACCCGGGTTGTTATCAACCCATCGTTGAGCAGCATCTATCATCCTTCACTATCATTCACCAACCTAAATTGTCCAGCCCCCCACCCGGCACCACCTTGCAGAAACTCAGGGGCCGCAAGGAGAGGGCTAGTGACTCCTCGCAAAGGCTGGGTGCAGGCGGGATCAGGTAGATCTAAGCACAGTGATGCCTACACACCCGTGGCCTACACAGAGATACCACCCTGTAAGTTGACTTAGGTCAGTTCACTAGGGTCACGACCAGGCGAATCAAAGATACAACCAGAATTACTTGTTTACCAGCCAACCTGTATCTGGGCGGCATCACTTTGTGTGGCTGATGATTGTCTCAAACCCATCCTGCTGATGGAGAACCCGCAATTAACCACCACCAGCCATGAGAAAGCATGGCTTATTTAATGCGTTGGAGTGGTCAATCATGCTTCATATGTTTTCAAACATGTTGAAAATGCTAATAATTATTGATAATGGTGGGCCATCGCAAAGACTGTCAACCCGTGTGAATCACAATTTTCAACCGATGTTTATCATTATTGAACATCATTTGCCATAGTAGTTGGCATGATTGACAATAGCATCAACCATGAATAAGCACCACGAAGTATTGTTGGGGAAAGCATCATTGCGTACGACCATTCTCAACCGTTGTTGACCATGACTAAGCCAGCATCATGACCCATTGTCAATCAGTCTGAACCACTCCTGTCAACCGTTCCGCACAATTAATAGCTATCATTTTCCATAGGGTTTACCATGATTGACCATAACCATAATCAACCATGCGTAAGTATTGGTATTGACCGGTACTACCAAACAGTTTCAACAACTAACAACCATTCTTAGTGACCACCACTAAAACCACTAAGCATTGTCTGTAAAATATGATTGCATAAGCATACAATACGGTTTACAAGCCTTGAGGCTCCGTCGTGGTTGAACGAAAAGATCGACGTGTCAGCATCTTTTTCTACCCATGGATAGTCTGTTCCCATGATGGTTGCCACCTAAAATGGCCATGGTCAAACAATATTCACAATAATTCATCCAATGGCCATGGATTAAATCAGCATTGGGGTATAGTACTGTAGTCATTCACATTGTGGTTCTCAAATGGTAAATGCAATATCGGTAACAATGTTTAACTTTTTTTTGGGATCATGAACGATTCCAAAGCACAATCAAAGGCCATTCTAAACAACTATTGTCAATAGGTTTCCCATCAAAATGGGTACCCTGCCAATAATCAACCAAAGGGTTGCTAATCCGGGATTGACATCATCAACCTACATTACCATCATGAGCAACTATTGTTCACAACCACCATTCGAAATGCTATTCACCACCATCATCTGAAACTATTCTTTTGAACTGTGCTGAGCAACGGCCGCTGTTTTCATAGCCACTATTGCCAATTATTTGAAGATAATCATTATTTACCATTGTCAGCTATGATGATGAGCAGCCATCACTAACAAATATTATAAAGTAACTGTTCCAATTTCAAACCAAATTGAGACCATGCTTTATATCAGCCATCAATTATTGACCACCATCAACCAATATGATTACCATACAACCTTATCAACTACTATTTCCGCATCACCAACTGCTACTTATCAACCACCATTTATTGACCACCACTGTCAACCACCAATTTTTATCTACTACAAACCACTAGTAGCTACTATTGACCACTAGCTATCAACCACCATAATCTACTATTGACCACAAGTTTTTTCTCCACTAGTTACTAACCACCCTTTATTAACCACCATTTGTAACCACTATTTGTTAACCACCAGTTATCAGTCACCATGATGAACAACACGTTTTGCAGCAACTGTTGCTGTGATCCTTTGGCAGCATCGTTCAGTGCTTCAAGGCACGAGGACAAATCCTGGGCGAAGTGGAGGTGGAGAATGGTTTGTTGATTACGGATCAGTGATTGACTGATGGTTAGTTAAGTACCAGTTGAATGATGCTTAAGAAATGATTAAGTGATGCTTAAGTAATGGTCAAGTGACGCTTAGTTAGTGGTCAAATGATGGTTCGTTACCCATTGAATCACATCTCATTACCGGTTGAATGATGGTTCATTAGTGGTGGTGTGATGGTTCATTACTAGTTAAATGATCGTTCATCAGTGATTAAATGATGGTTATATAATTGCTGGTTGAATGATGGTCAATGACTGGATGAATGATGGGTAGTGACTGGTAAGCAACAAATCATTCGTAGATGATTGGTGGTTGTATCTATGGAATTGAAAATTAGATATTGAACTTAACAATCTCTGAGTGGATTACTGAACTTGAGATTGATGATGATGATGAAATGATGCTTAAGTTGGTGGTGAACCATTTCAATAGTGACAAAAATCACAGTTAGGTGGGAAATTGCAGAAACTCCCAAAAAAAGTGGATTACAACAAGGATTGTTGGTTGCATCGATAAATGGTAGATCCATAATGGTAAGCCACCCCCAGTTTACCCCAAATAGATGGTGATTCATCCCAAATATGGGTGGATTCTGATTAGGGTCCAAGATTACTATCCCCTACTATGGATCGTCATTCAACGCGTAGCCATCCAGCACGACCACTTTTCTTGGACCATCAGCTACCCATATTTCACTGTCATGCTGCTGAGTATGGGCACTAATTGATGGTTGGCAATCAGCAGCTGATTCATTCGCATCGGTTTCGTGAACCATTACCGCTATCCTTGAACTGACATCTAATCATCATAAAGCATCATTATCATCAGCCAAATTTTGATGATTGGTCGCTAAAACCAACGTGAACCATTGTCAACACCCTTCGTTTCTGGTTGAATGTGTTGCTGTCAAAATAGTTAATGCTGCTTTGCTGCTTTGGATATTCAGTGTTCGTCACCACAATTCAGCGCTATCAATAATGATCAACCATGGTTCCTGCTCATCATTAACCGCTGGATGGCGGTTAGAACCATCATGAATCTTTCGATGACCAATTCCCTCTTGTTAATCCCATGTTCATGCCCCATCCCTCTCCTTGATCCGTACCATGACAATGTTGGTCATTGGCCATTGCTTGGATCATTGCTTGTCAATTCATCATAACCATCACTTAACCACCAGCTGACCATTGCTGATCATCATTCACCATGAGTAACTACTATTGACCATGCTTATCGACCATAATTGACCATCATCCATCGTCATGATTGACCATCATCATAATCATCATCATCAACAACATCATCACCATCACTGCTGACCATCATCAACCAGCACTTATCTAAGAATCGCCCCGAATAGGGGTATGGTCAAAAGATCTGTTCAGAAATTCTTACAACTGGTCTTCATTAGCCACCTACGCAATTATTGACCATCCTAAGTTGATTGTTAGCCATCAATTAACCAATTAGCCACCGATTCACCATGACCCAACCATAAACCATCAATTGACAATCAATCAACCATTATCTTCCATCAAAGCAACCTTCATAACCATCAACATCAACCATCATCAACCACCATTAACCATCATCCACCATCATCCACAATCATCATCATCATCATCATCATCATCATCATCATCATCATCATCGATAATTTTTCACCACTATAAAATCGGTCACAAACCATTATTGACACAATATGACACAATAATCATTAATCACCCGGTAACCATCATTCTCAACCATTATTAGCCACTAGTCAACCACCAACTAACCACCAACTA
Source organism: Symbiodinium kawagutii (assembly GCA_009767595.1). Classification (NCBI taxonomy): domain Eukaryota; class Dinophyceae; order Suessiales; family Symbiodiniaceae; genus Symbiodinium; species Symbiodinium kawagutii. The sequence continues at coordinate 71,884 of VSDK01029138.1, read as the reverse complement.
GCCACCAACTAACCACCAACTAACCATCATTTCACCCTCATTTCACCCTCATTTAAGCCATCCATCACGGCATCATCCCTGCCAAGGCACCGCCAGCTGCACATAGGACGCCAACAATTTGGAGCCCAGCCTCGCGGCCGCGCCGTCTCCACCGGCCACCAGAAGAGACCAAACACGCGCCAGCCTGGCGCCCAAGCGCGGCAGAGTCAGGGGATCTTCCAGGGGTTGAGGGTCAACTGATGGTGAAATGATGGGGAAATGACGGTGAAATGACGGTGAAATCCGCTATTTGATTCACCAGAGATGGTGAAATGATGGTGAATTGGTGGGCAACTAGTGATTAACAATGGTGAACCAGTGATTTACAATGATGAAGAATGGTTAAGAATTGTTGATAATGGGGGATAATGATGAAACCAATGATTAACTAGTGATTAACGGTTGACTAGTGTGATTGAGAATGGTTAATGATGGTTGCGCAGTCTTGAAGCCGCGGCACATGGTTAATAATGCTTGACGAGGGGTGAAACTTACCATTGATTTCTTCCAATCATTGGTGAAACTTGCATTGGTTTCACAACTAGCTTATCAAGCAGCATCATTAAGCATTGGTTTCATAATTCGTTTAATCATCCTTAACGGTCATTAACGTCTGGTTTAGCCAATAGTATTGTCAATGATCAAACATTATCCACTCCACCATATCCTGGTTTGACCATAGGTTGAAGTGTCATAAACCATAGGCTCCACCCACAGAAATTCATGGGGGTTTCACCGCAGGTATCACCATCATCAACCATAACCATCGTTTCACCTTAGGTTTTACCATCATAAGCCACAGGTCTTACCGTCAGAATCACCACGTAAGTCGCTCACCACCGGTGACTTACGGTCAGGATCACCACCCGGTGGTCAGGTCACCACCGGGGCTTCCCCATGGCCCCGCCACCTGGACTCGAAGGGAGCCACGTCCAGCTGCAGCATCTCCTCACCAGCAGCCGCAGCTTTTGGGGGATCAGCCACTGGTCAGGAGTATGTTGATTCACCATGGTTAACCTTTAAGCATTATAATCTGGTTATAACCATGTTGATTAACCATGGTTAATAATCTGGTTATGATAATTGAGTATGTTGATTAACCATGGTTAAGGGACATTAATAACTGGTCATAACCATGGTGATTCAGTGGTTATAGTAAGGTTAATGATGATCATAGTGAAGGGGTATAATGAACTGTAATCAGCTTTTGGGGGGACCAAACTGAGTTGGTTACAAGCATGGTTAAGGGACATTAGAAAGTGGTTATAACCATGGTTAATCAGGGACCAAACTGGTTATGATCATGGTTAAGGGAGATTAACAACCACGGTCAATGATGATTATAGTTAGCTAGGGTCATTAATATGATGGGGGACATTTATGATACTAATTATTGGTGACCAACATGACTGACTTATATGGTTTCACAGGCAACAATCAGGTCATAATGAATGATTAAACTATATTGATGAACTACAATCAGCGTTATAACCATGGTTAAGAGACATTAATGATTATAGTTCATGGTCATAATTAATGGTTAATCAGCGATTATAGTGAATGGTTACAGTGAATTGGTATTAATGATGATCAGCAATAGTTAGACCTCTGGTGAAACAAGATCAATTAGTGGTTCATAGTTGTCGATAATGGCTATAGTTCATGGTGAAAATTATGATCATTACTGGGTGAACCTATGCTAGAACCAGGATATGATCGACAATGATTAGGCAATACTTAGTATTGGTCAAACCAATGGCTTGATGTTCAAATCGGCTAAACAGGGTGAATTAAGGCTGATTGATGAAGCTTGATCATGGTTGTTGTTGAACCATGTTGAACCAATGGTGAATGGCGATTAAGGCGTGAAACCAATGGTTAATGGTGAATGATGGTGCAGCCAACGGTTGATACTCACCGAGACCCTGAGATCTCCTCCAAGCAAGCCCACTCCGCCGTGCTATGCTCAGGGTGGCTCTCCAATCGTTTCCTCAGTCCAGAAAGTGGTGGAACCCGAGAGCTGTGAGAATCAGATTGGCCAAAAAAACTCGTGTACAGGTCCTTGGTTTCTGAAGAATCTGAACCCGGATTGATAAAGCATAGGTTGATCAGCGCGGCGGGGTACCATTTTAATGGGAAACCAGTTTTCATTGGTCTCTGAATACAAGTGAAGACTCGAATCACATTCAAAGCCAACAGTTTTGATCAGTTCCATCACCATCCACTACGATGAATCACCACAAACAACCACCAAGCAGCACTCCAAGAGTCATTGCTAGAGATCCACAACATTCATGGTTCTCTGCACATATTGATGGTGTTACTTGAGATAGTGAACTGAAGTACATCCCCACACACTCCCCGGCCAACATTGACTAACCAAACCATCCAAACCAACAACCCAACATTAAGCAAGCAACAAAACCAACACCGGCCAATCAACACCAACCACCCAACCAACACTACCCCAACCAACAATTCCAACCCACTTCCACCGGTTGCCACCCATTGCCACCCAACTATAAGCAACCCACCAATCTTGGCCGCGAATTCAACCCAGCTGCAAGAGCACCCCGCAGCAATTGCTCAGAGTCTTACTCTGTAGACCTTTCTGATCCTCCCGGGGCCGGTAGAGACCATGACCTTGGCATTCAACAGAAGCCAGGAAATCGATGATCAAGGATGGTTTAATGATGTTAATTGATAGTTCAAGATAGAGGAAATTGATGACTAGGGATGGCTTAATGATGTTAATTCGTGGTTAGGCTTGCTACAATGATGTTTGAGAGTCATGGGCCCCATGGTCGCCTCCTTAGCTCCCCCTGAACCGGGCTCCCCTTTGGCAGCGCCACGGGTGGGATACCCCGCTGTCTCCCTAGCTCCCCTGGACCCACCAACAGCCACCAGCTCTTCAGCACAGGTGAAGGAAGAAGCTGCAACATCTGCCAAAAAACTGAACCATCAGCATATCAGACCAACCATCACCAGCCAGCTATAGCACTTATTGTAGCCATGATCAACCGTTATCAACCATTTTAGTAACCACTCGCAACCAGTATCAGTTATTCTCAATCATCATTAATCATTATGAACCATCATCAACCAATGATTCTGAACCAATGATTAATGATTAATGATCATTGTTATCGACCATCATCAACCGTTATCGGCCATTCTGAACCACTGGTTGTATTAATCACCATCATTAGTATCAACTACTATCAATTGATATCAATTGCTAATGGTGATTGAACCATCATCAGTGGCACTGATTCTGCCCAAAATTCTGCGTCACCAACTCCTTCACTCGGCACATCATCTGCGACCAAGGCACTTCGCACCATCTGCCAGAGACGTTGCAAAGCTTCCGCCACGGCACCAGCGTCCTCTTCAGCGCCCTTGAGGTGTGGCTTCAGCACGGTGGTCCACAGCCTGACATCAACCCCTGGTGTAAACAAATGGGATTACAAAACAATGGAAAACTATATGAATGTGCGTGGGTATGTATATATATATATACCTATATCTGTATGTATACTTATATTTGTATCTATTTTTATGTATGTTTAGATTTATATTTATATGTGTATTTATATCTATTCTTACATATATATATATATGTATCGGCACAGTGTATATTTAGCTATGTCTGTATCTATATCTAGATATATCAACATACACACTAGAACCATATGTACTTCGTATATACATGTACATTCTGGACCAGTCTTTGCAGCAGCTTCCAACATGTTCGTTTCGCTTCGAATGTTGCACAAGTATCCATGCAAAATCAAAGAAGCGTACTAGCAACGCAGTTCTTGCTCAGGACTATATTACAGGCGCTCGTTCAAGCAATCACCAGTTCCTGTCCGTGGGAAGCAGGACTTGAGAAGAGGAATTTCGGGCCAAGAAATGTATTTATCAATCAACATAATATAAGCACCGAAAAAGAAACTCCGCGTCTGCGGTTAACATGTCCAAAAAATCACCAGCGTACTCCATACAGGGCTGGCATCAGAGAACTCCAGAGTCCAGCACCAGAACCGAATTGCTGTCAATGGGGAGAACAATCTGAGCCATGAGATCTATCAGAAAGCCTCCACGGCATTTCCGCTGTTCAATAGCTACTTTTGTGCCTGAAAGATTCAGATCAATAAACCACCCTCAGTTGAACAATAGATAGCTTGAGATTGATCATCAAGTAAAGGTAATTAGGTTCCAATCTTGGGGGTACAAACAGCTCTCCAGCTCCAGCGTACTTCTTGGCCATAGTGAGACTTCCGGAGGACACTCAGTGATTTTCGCACAACCAGCTAATTTGGGTGCATGTATCATGTTATCCACAAGCATGTGGATTTACAATAGTTGGTATCCTCATGATTGTTTTTTTGATATGGCCATACAATTTCACAAAAAGTTGTTGTTCTCGTATTGTTACATCCCTCACGGAGATACCCATCTTCCATTGCTGCTGTTTCAAGCTTCAACCCCTGTAATGAAATCATATAGATGGCCACAGCATGATGAATCCAGAGTTGCCTTGTCGAAACCTGCTGATCCATTGTGTCCTTTCCCAAGACCCAATGAACCGCCAACCGGTGTACCCTTGGTGACATGAATCGCTTATGGAAAAGCGGTCATCATTCTCAAGACAAAAACTGGCAGCAAAAAGTGGCGTCATTTCCACATCAAACTCTTAGTTTCACCCAGGGCAACAGGCGAAATGGGATCACAGCCACCTGGTACTGAATTAGGCATCCCAACAGCACCCGGTGGTTTCCTGCAGCTGCTGTCAGGAAACTGCATCAGCACTAGGAACTCCACCGAAACTTTGGGCTTTTCATCCAGCTTCTCCCTCTCCTGTCTCACCTGCTCCTGAATCCAGCTCCAACCCCTGAAGGTCGGGACTTCCCAGCGAACGATCTGAAAAATCATGGGCAACAACGGCCCGCACAGCACACAGGCCTTTCTAAAATGGCCAGATGTTAACAAAACGAAAAGGTCGTCATCCTCTAAAGCTGAAACTTGGTAGACTTCAGCATCACCCATTTCTGGGGTCATCTATAGGAACATGTCCACACATCGGCTTTCCCCTGAAGATGTTCATCCT
>VSDK01029138.1:32194-50810 GCA_009767595.1 Symbiodinium kawagutii | reverse complement strand
CAGCTGGGGCTGCAGCAGCATGGTCAGCAGCGGCCCAGCCTGGTGGTGGGTTGATGGATTGATGGTGGTGATTGGATGGTGATTTGATGGTGATTTGATGGTGATTGGATGGTTAAATCATGTCAAACCTATGGTTATATACTAGTTGCTACTTACTAGTTGGAGGAAAAATGAATGGATGATGCTTAGTTGATGGCTATTTGATGGTGAAATCACTGTAAATCCTATGGTTCACTAGAGCTTTAGGAGGGTTAATGATGCTAATGACGCTTGGCAACGGTCATATAACTATTTCAATGGTGAGCACCTTTCTTGTTGATGGTTTATCAACCTGGAGATGGTTATTGACGCTTCAAAATGGATGGTAATGATGAATACTGGTCAACGATGGTTGAGAATGTTAATAATTGTCAATACTGGTTAATAATGGTACATACGAATAGTCAAAGACATTCACTACTTTTTATAAGGGCTTTGTTCAGGGTTGACAATGGTAAGTTATTTGGGTGTTCAAATGGCAAATCATGCTTATCAATGGCTGTTAGCCGTCAACAATGACAGATGATGATTTTTGATAGGCCGTCGTCGCTAACTCCTTGTTTAAGATTCAGAGCCATCGTTGATGTTGATGATTGACATCATTCCTAGTCCTGGTCAATGATACCATTGATTAATGGTTGATACTGGTTGGTTCATGATGCTTAATCGTTACCCATCGACATCAATGACCGTCACTCAGTGCTTGGTCAACCGTAACCAACCTTTGTCGACGCATGTTTCATGATGGTCAATGCTAGTCACACAGGGACTGGCACCTCGTTGCGATCAGCACTGGCTCCTGAGGCGGGAGCCAGTGGCGATCAGACCGTGGTGAAAGATTGCAGGACCCATGATTAACCATCGTGAAGCAGTGGAATGACCGTTATTAACCTTAATTAAGCAGTGGTGATTAACCATCATTGAGACACTAAGTAACTGTCATTATGAACCCACATATAAAATATCATGAACCATGATTTACCATTCCAAAAGGAGAGACTTGAGCCTTGGGAAGGGGCTTCTTTGGGGCAAGTTGGGGGCGAACGTCCTGCTGGTGTGACGTGCAGCTGAGTTTCCACACAAGTTCATTGGAAGAAACCCACAAGGAACAGCGGTGAAAAGCTACTTGGCTTGCTGAAATGTCCACCCAAAAAATGTCAGAAAACCCAACAATCCATCTGTGGGTTTACAAAAAAAACTATGATTCATTGGGTTCTAGCAGATCGTTTTTGCAATGCTGCCTTTTGAATGGTTCATAGTGACTAACAACCAACGAACTATACACAGCAATAGTTCGCGATGGCTGATTCATTGTGGTTATTTTTGTTGGGAACTGCTGGAACCTGAAACAACTGCTGATTTACCCACAAAATGATAAGCAAAAACAGATGGCTCACGTTCTAAAAACTGGCCATCCAACCATTCTTCGACCATTCGGCTGCTTTTTAGCTCACTTGCATGGATGCCAAGTGAAGAACGAGGAAAAAATGCAGTGGTTGTTGTTTGTATTCCAGCTATTTCGGCTCGGAACCAGGAGAAATGTTGGCTCCCTTATAAGAATGATCATATTTCCATTAGGCCTTGGTTGGGGCTTAACTCCATACACTCATTCAGTGGCTCCCAATCTTCGCCAACGTCTGACTCTCACAGCGTCCTGCGAAGACAGGGAGGGCATCCAGCACAGCACGAAAGGCCTGTGATGAGTTGCGCTGCTTGTTCGGCCCTTCAGAATGTGTCATCAGGGCCTAATGGGTAATAGGTCCTTAATGATGGGTTAATAAGTGCTTAGTGATGGTTAATTAGTGCTTAATGATGGAGTAATAGTGGTTTATGATAGTTAATAGTGGTGGATATGGTCGGCTAATGGTTCTTAATAGCAAAAATGATCCCCACCTTTTTGTATGCGACACATACGCAAAAACCTATTCCTATTAGATTAGTTCTTAGGTTGCACAGTACAAGAATGTATCTAGATTCCTTCCTGGGAAGTATGCCTTAAAAACATGGCATGGCTTGACCGCTTGACACCAAGTTTTTTCTGTCTCGGATGTAGAGGTCTTAGTACACCAACTACGAGCTGGTGTGATAGCGTATAGAGAAACTATACACAATCATGATTCCACTGAACTTGCAACTTCCGCTTACAACATCCACATCTCGATTTGTTGGGTTCTGATGGTTATATCACCAAACAACAACATTGTGTACTATGATCAGCACTTACTGGGTATGACCGTTGCCGTCTCTGCTAGCAACGCCGAAATTGGTAGGTCTCAGGTTTAAAGATGCCTGGAATTGGAGATGATTTCGGGATTCCTCTTTGAAAAACAAAACACCATGTTGCCCTATGAGGTATCCAACTATTCATGTTGCTTATAATCCTACGTTCAAATATTGACGCGACTCTGTGTCTTGTGGATAATAAGCCTATCTAAAGGGTGTCAATAAGTGTTTCCATTATGTTCAGGTTCTCAACCATTCTTAAACCATCAATGGCAATACTGTTGTCCCTCCTGAACCATCACAAACCATGATCAACCAAATCATTAGCCATATTGATGATCTAATAGTACCATATCCGTATATTATTGATCTGCCATATTATCAACCATCAACAAGCATCGACTTCTAAGGTTGGCATCCCCCATGATCAAACACAAGCTACCCACGAACCATATCCCCTGGCACCCCCCATCATCAGGCCTTCTTGGGTGCAGCCGTCTCGAGTGCGCGCAGCAGCACTCGCACTGCGGCTGGGCACCTGAAATCCATCAATGGAACAACCGCAAGTCTAACCGTCTAACCAACTGGAACAACAAAGCAATATTGGTTAGACTAGTGGAGCAATGTCAGTCATGAATGGGTGAATCAACTCTGTTTTTGCCTCTTTTTTCAATAGATTATAGATGTAAAAGCACGACAAACATGTTGGAAGAATTGGAGCAATATCAACTATGAATCAACCCGCACACAGAGGCCAACTCCGTAGTTTCTCCCCAAAAATCACTGGTCACTCATGCCCCAATCCCAGAACAGGACAGTTCTCACATTTGAGATGGTACAGTTCATGCTTCCATTCGGTTGTCATGCTGCCCCCAGCTGATTGGCAGATGTAATCACATTTACGTGGTTCTGATCGTACTTATGATCATGATGGATTTATATAAACATCCCAAGTGGATGTGATTATTATAGTATTGCAACAAGAGTCCCTGATGAACAGAAAGTCAGCAGAGAAAATAGGCATGAAGTACCAAAAAAAACAGTTGGCTATGCCAATTGCTAAAGCAAAACCATGGTTTCCTTGGCCAAGTCATAGCACTTGCAGACAACTTACAGTCACCAAGTGGTCCACTGTTGCTGAGGCCGCAGCTGCGGCATCTGTTGAAAAATCGATGCAGCCTCAAGGGAAAGCAGCTGCGTGAATGATGCAACTGATGGTTTTTTTATCATCCCGGAGGATGAATGACCCAGGTAAATGGTCCATATTAACATCATCCCTGAGAAGTTAGAATATCAATTTGGACCATCCCCAATCCCACTTGGTCAATGATCCGACTACTCCACAGGGCGAACAATGCTCATGCTGCGAACACTTATTCCTATGGGCGCCCAGGATCTGGCCATGTCGTCCTGGGTTCCAACATGCCCAGAGGTCCCTGACAGCTGCAGGGTGATTCTGGTCGTTCTTCACTGCCAGCAATCTGTTGCTATGCCTCTTTAAGCAGATCAACTGGAGATCCAGCCGTTAATAAACACCGTAAGTGGCGATAAATATCCCAAATCTGGCTGGTTTATTCAGATGGATCTACTGACGTGCAACCCCCCTGGCTGGTGGTTAGACATTCCCTCTACACAAATTGATCAATAGGATATACTTGGCACAATGCAAGATATACGCATTAGTTGGTGTTGACTTTGGTCACGAGGGAAAAGATTAGTTACAGTAATCAATACAACGTTGGTGTTATCAGGTGTACCGCATCAATCGCGGCTTCACAAACACTTGGTTTGTCCAAGTGGGGCGAACTCGTCTAGAATCAAACCTCAATCCTTTGAAGGTATCCCAAATCTTGATAGCTATTGGTTCATCCTGGGCCAACATTACCTGAGCATAATCGTGATGGTAAATCACCAGATATTTATGGTGAGCAACTGATGGGCTCGCCTGTTCCACGCTTGGGCGGAAGGCCATGGACGGACGCTTCAGCAAGCGCTCCTGGTGGCAAGGCGTGACTCAGTGCTATCCCCCGGAAGAATCCTCGGAATCCCTAGAGAAAGCCAGGATGAAGTGCTGCTAGCTGATGATGAAAAAAGGATCTTTGCAACTAGTAGAAATAGACTGATGATATGTGTTCATTTCCACGATTCTTAACGATGAGTGATGACGATAAATAATGACTGGCAGCAAATTGTTTATGATTATATGATCGACAGCTGGGTCAGCCTCATGAACAGGATAAAGCAACGCCCTGCATGTTTTCTTGTGGGCAACCATGGCAAAAGGAGGCAACCCCTTCCACTTAAGGTCGGGGTTGCGCCTCATTTTGGTTGGTATGACCCATAAGGTCAGGACCGCAGGCAACCCCAGTTGATGTCACGCATTAACTCTGGGAACTTGGGCATTCACTACCTGATCAATGCTGAGTCCCTTTGACGCAGTCTGCAATTGCTTTTCATTGATGGGAAATCACCCATAGCTTTGGGGTACGTCATTCACAAGCAGTTACTTAACCAAAGAATGCCGGCACAAAGGTTGAAAGCCACGACAATGATTGACCAACAAATGTGTCTTCAACCTTACAGTCCTATCTCCGTTGCGTTTCAAGCTGTCATGGTCATATTCTTGGTCCTTGTCAAAATCCAGCTGCTAAGAGTTGTTGCAGTAATCATCGAACAGGCCCAGGCTGGATATTGTTTCACCATAGACTGGAGTATAGCCAATATTTCCAACCCGGGTATGACAATCAACAATCGGCAAATATCCAATTTGTTCAAGTGATACCAGCCACTGTCATGGTATTGATATGGACTGTAATCAATGACGTCCTAAGTACTATAGACTGTACATTGATCAAGACCTACTGTCTGTCATTGAACAATCTTTATCGACATGAATATGTTGCTTGTATGAGTACTACGTCTATGTCTATGGATCGGCTACGATTGCATACTATCAATGTACGTTGGTGAGTAGATCAATGCCAATGAATACAAGTAATTGCAACTAATATGCAAATATGTTTGTCATTTCTATGTTTTGTATGTATGGTGGTTTCTCAAAATCATCCGGTTCACAAACCATTGATTCAGAAATAAACCAGCCCTTTTTGGGGGCTCCCAAGCTGGCTTGAGAAACCACCACATAGTAGTTGTTCAACCATTATTGTTGAATATTATCCCCTATTAACCATAGTTGAGCATAGAAAATCCCCTGGTTTCCCATGGTTTTCCCAGCATGTTGACATGGCTATTAACCTACTTGGATGTGCACCCCCACTTAGTAAGTGGTCACTACTCATGGTTTCTAGGGGTGATAAGCTACCTTACAGGGCCTATAACCATGGTCATAACCCCAGCTGCACATCCAAGTAGGAACCCCTTACTTCGCCGGTAGCTGCCAGCGCCGCTCCAGCAGCGCAGGCGAGGTCGTTGCGGCCGTTGCGGCCGTTGCGGAGCAACGGACTGGCAGGTTTAGAAGCCAGGCCTCAGAACACGACAAGGGAAATTGGACGAAAATAGACCAACCGCTACCTAACAAATAGCTAATGACTATAGCAATATTACTACACCAACTAACCAATCAAAAATAGCTCATGACTAATTGAAATGTGTTATTTCGTGACTAACTAATGACTATATGACTAACAAATAAACAAATAGCTAATGACAAACGAATTTTCATGCCTAACTAATGGCTATATGATTACATAAAGAAGGCTAAAAAGAAATGATTATCAAACCAATCAGATAATGTGATAATCACGACTATACAACTATGATGTCATATTTATTCACCGGCCTCAGGCCATGATATTAACTGAAGCCTCACCATGCACTCATACATCGCAATGACAATGTAGTGATGTTAAAACTTTGAGAATTGGAACTGCTGATTGTAACAAATGAGTGCCATAAACAATGATAACGTATTCAATCAACTGTGAGAATGGGATGATCGTATAGCTAACGAGGTAGTGATAAAAATGACTAAAAACTATTGATTATAACTTTGATTACAACAAATGTATACAAATGTTGAATCGTAATGATCATAATCATGTGGTGGTTTCTCAAAATAGGACCAAATCATCCTCATTTATCATTTGTCTGATAAACCATTCATTTTCAGGGTCCATTTTGGCTTGAGAAACCACCATGTAACTGATCAGAAATCGCTACGATTTACGAGTCAAGGTAGCTTTTAGTATGACCCTGAGGTCGTTGATCAGAGCTGTTGTGTTCCAAACATTCCGCTTTTCCATGTGCGGCTGTGACTCAACAACTTTCGAAAATGATATGTTGCATTGTTGTTGTATTCCAAACATTCCGCCTTGCCATGCGTGGCTGTCACTCAACAACTTCTGGATATGATATATGTTGCGAACGCGGTGTGCTCCCAACAACGGCTTTGCCATGCGCGGCTGTATTACAACAACTTTTGAAAATGATATGTTGCGAAATTGTTGTAAACTGACACAACTATGGTAAACAAAGCATGTGGCATAGCTGTACACACTGATTGCTGATTCAGTCAGCAGTCAAAAACTGAAAGCATACGGGACTTCAGCGATTTAATCAGTTCTTCTGACCATATCATTGCCACAAACCAACGACTGGCAAATCATACCACTGATTCCGGTACTAAAAGTGGTTGTCACTTTGAAAGATCATCTTTAAGCGATAAAGTGGTGATAACCACGGTTCATAAGGCTTCGGGTTGACACGGCCTGATGATGGTTGATAGGTCAATGTTTGACAGTGCTGGTAACTCAGAATGATGACCAGCGGATTTATCAGTCAACCAACAGGCATGGTAACATGCCGCCAAAATTGCAATGTCATGGTGAAGCGAACAATGCTGGGAAGACCGTAACAGTGTACAAGCGCCATGTCAACAATCGCTAGATATATTGAGGTTGGATGATCTTAGATGGCAACCGTCTAAGACAACCAGTAGGAGTCAGTCAGAGATGAGTGGTGGCTAATCGCTGGTGATGTTTGGTGCTGTTTGCTGATGTGTCCAAGCACTTGCATCATCCATCAACCAAGTGATGATCAACAGTCACCAATCAGAATCAACAGGGATACCATTCCATCAACCATCAACAACCTTCAAGCAAGATAAGCACTGCAGCATCAACCCTGGCGATTCCTCAACCTACACAGCCTGGGCGCGTGGGAATGAAGCGGGTAGGACTCGGGAAGCGCATCCAGCACGTCGCAAAGGAGCTGCGGACCTGCACCAACAACTGGGAGAAGTTGAAAGCAATACTTCACCACGGTAAGTTGTGACAAAAGGGGATCACAGCTACTGTTAGTATGTGATACTAACATACTAACTAACTAACTAACTAACTAACTAACTAACTAACTAACTAACTAACTGTTAGGGATCACAAAAATAACATACTAACTAAAGATGGCATTTTTTGTATCTTTAACACTTCTTGCGTATGCCATCTGTTGGTGATCCCCTATAAGCCAAACACCAAGCCCTTGATCATCATGCGTGATAGCTGTAAGCCCAACTACATGGCTCAGAAGCGAAAACCGTGGGCAACTTTGGAGATCCTCCAACTCACCTGGCTGCTGGGAGTCACTGGGGGTAGGCCTTCTTTGGGCACAGCAGCATTCTTCTTGCTGAAGATCACCCCTGCCAGCCATTCAAATAGCCAGCAGATCTGATGCTCTGGGGCTTCAGCGAGCCTGACAGTCGTCAAGTTGTGGTCTGTTGATCGACCAGGGGTGGCAACTGGCACACCTGTTGATCAGCTCAAAGAGGCTATCCAACACTGGACTGTAGTTAGACAGATAGGTTGGATGGGTTGGAAGATGTTTGACGGCACATGGTCAATGAATGGCTAATTCTGGTTCATTCACAACATATCATGGACCATTACAAGCCCTTGCCATACGTCATTCACTTTCGTTTATATACCATCAATTAACCATCAAGTAGACAAGTAGACATAAACCATAATTATCAATACAGGTAGCAATCATGATTTGTCATTGATCATCACAAACCACAAGGACTGATCATCATTATTACGATTAACCATTAATAACATCAACCATCATTAATCAGCATGGGTACTTGCCCCTCATCATTGACCATCGACTCACCATCAACTAATCATCAATCAACCATCAATTAACCATCAATTCACCAATATCAAAAATCCTAATTCACTTGTCCTAATCATTCATATCCGATATCAAGTAACCATATCAACTAATCATCATTCCACAGCCCTTGCGCAGCCAAGCCACACCCTTCGCGCCGCCGCGCATTTCGCATCGCCGTCCGCCGCACCGTACAGCTCTTGCCAGAGCTCCCCAGTGCCAGCCATGGCGGCGCCAAGGGGGAGGCGCACGGTGGTGCTGCGCGCTGGATGCGGAAGTTGGATGACAAGGAGGAACTTCTTAGGTGACAAACTAGATGGTTAAGGAATGTGACTGGCTAGATGACAATCAACCTGTCATGAATTAGGATTTTTAGATGCTTTATGATTATCTTTAGTTGTGAGTTCTTAGATAACCGTGCGTTAGTTGTTAGATGACAATAATTAAGAACTAAAACCTGAAGATGCTTAAGGAAAATGAATGGCTAACAATCAACTAGTCATGTTTTATCGTGGTTGATGGTTGATCAATGATAAATTTGTGCTAAATGATTGCGAATAGTGGTCAATTGATGATTGGTGTTGGTTGATGATCTTTCCTGGTGGTTGATCAATGGCAAATGATGGCGCTGGTAGCTGAGGTGTTTCCCGTTGCAGCTGAGTTCGAATTTCTAGGGATAGGCATATGCGCAGAAGTGCTTGAGTAGATAAGTTGGATAGCTGCAAACATCCTGGATGCGACCAACAAGAAGGGCATCAATGTGACCAAGAGTGACAATGAGAGCTAAATGCAACAGCACGTCTCCAATTGAGGGATCATTGTTAACCACCATGTAAATTATCATTGATCGGATTGACAACTTTCTGACCACTATCAAGCAGCATTCCAAAACCACTATTTATCATAATTATCAACCACTATCAATAATCATTATTAACCACCATTAATCACCATTATCAACTATCATCAAGCATTATTAACTACTAACAACTAACAATGCATTATTAACCAATATTCACCAACAGGCCCTAGTGTGTATGATACCCTCCGGTCTTGGAGCCATCGTGCCACCGGCACAACATGCTCAGCCTCCGCAGCCTCTCCAGACACTGCTAACCACCATGGTCACTTGCCAGTACCACATCCTGTTCATCAACCAGTCTTAACCAGATTCACCAGAATTGCTAGTAACTAGTCTTAACTAGTGATAAACCAAATCAATTGGTTTGACCGTTATCAACCTCAAATAAACATTCAGGAAACAATTCGGGGAACACTTTCAATCATGGTATAGCCACCCATTAAATCGATCACCCAGCATGGCTGTTACAAGACTAGAAGTTCAAAACGGAAAGACAATGTGTGCCTAGCCTACCGAGCATCGTACAATAGTCTATGCTTGGTAAAAGGACAATAAAATCACTACCCTGCAAAGGGACCAACCCATGCCATGGTGGTTTTGATGGAAGCTGAACCGGCGGCTGGTACAAGCAGCTCATCACGATTGGGTTGACAGAGGCTACTACTGCTGATATAATGTTGGCTAGTGGTGGCTCGTGGACGCTAAGTATGGTTCACGATGGTTGACTTTTTTGTGGATTGGCTAATGATCCTTACTGTAATGTTGGCTGGTTTAAAGCAAGTCTCAACCATTCAGCTTGTGACCATTCCGCCCGTGAAGAGAGTCTGTCTGTCAATCGTCCAAACAGGATTCAAATACCACAAAGTTCCCCACACAGAGTCTCACCTCTTCCCTCCCCCTGACAGGCAAGAAAATCAAACGGAGGTTTTACGTAGATGTTGTTTGAACTCACCAGTTTGGTCTGCTCATCCACTTCCCTTCGTGACAGCCAGAAAATCTTCCGGCATGGGCTGTTACCCCGCGCAAAGCAGGGTGAGTAGATTGCCAAATAATAGCTCTGTAATCAAGTCTTAGTCAATCGTCGCTTAATCGTTAACTCCCTCTCTCATTCAGTCGGTCCAAAGGTCCGATCAGCATTGCCAGCCAACAAGCTTCTGTGGGCTAGCAGTGCACCTGAAACTAATTACCAAAAGGATGGTAAACGAATTGACTGCAGTGAAACAGACCGCGCTTAATTGTTAACTAGTGATTAAATTCACTTTGACTAGCTCTAATCAATTATGAATTCAGCATTTGTAACTGTTAATTACTGTCAACTACCACCAACCGTTCAACTAATTCACTAATGATTAACGGCACCTCATCAAGGGTTCATCCCGAACCTGGGCCATCCAACGTCTTCCGCGGGCTTTTTTCGACCCAACTCTCAAGTTGTCTGTCAAAGCGCTGCGCTGGGAAACACCGTCCCAGTACGCGGCATCATACACTGCCAAAATAGTGTAAGGAGCTCCTGTCAGAATCACTGGCACCAATAGCTTTCAGTCATGAGCCTATTCTATCTATCTACCTATCTATCGATCCATCCATCCATCTTTACAATAGTGAATATAACCATTCCTATCGCCGGAACTATCGCTATCACCTGCACATACATATTATCACATATATGTATGTATGTATGTATATATATGTACATATGTATATATATATATATATATATGTACATATGTATATATATATACAGTATATATGTACATATGTATATATATATAGAGAGAGAGAGAGAGTCACTATCACTACTGTCACCATCACTATCGACATAACAGGCACCATCACTATCATCATCACTGTTGCTGTCCTTCTTATCACCGTCACTGTCACCATCATTGTCACTAACACCAAAACCATTGGACCCCCCGTCGTAATTCATGATTTCTGGTTTCTGTGTCACAAAAAATGGGGACAGCCTCGTGGGCTTCACGGCTCTATGTGCTTGGAAATAACGCGCAGCTTAGTTGATCGGAAATGACCCAAGGCTACCCCTGGTAATTGTGGAGTGGCCGCCCAACACGTCTAGAGTGATGGGAAACTTGCCACATGCAATGTGTCGTCTGAGCTGCATCTGTGATCATGAGAACATGTACCATGTCTCGATGTAATGACCATTTTGAATCAACGCTCCGAACATCAACATCCTCTTCCAGGTACCATCACAGTGCCTACAACAGGACCGCCCGGGCATGAACTGGATTTACGGGTATGCCGTGCGTTGTTGTTCCACCAGTGTCGAGAGAGTCCTTCAGCTCAGGATTGCCAAATCCAACAAATCACCTGAGAGCAAAAAGATTCTGGTGGCACGTGGCATGAAACAAGGTTGTTGGTTTGATGAACCAGTAGCAACCAAGTGATATGCTAGATTGTCAGACGGCAGAAAGCTGGCTTTTGGTGAGGAACGTGGTCCAAATTTGGGGATCAACACACCTATCCCAGGCTCAGAGGTTTGGACATAGATACACATTGCGAAGGAAAAGCAATCACAGGCATAACAGCAACAAGCGCTGAACCAGCAGCTGGTTTTGGGGGGCCAAATTGCGTTTTGTGAACAAAGAAATATGTTTGAAGATTGTTTCTTACCTTTCCAAAAAAAACAAGAAAGTACTGTTCCTTCCGGGCTACACCACAACCTGGCGACCAAATGAAGACAGCTGGTGTGAACTCCGCTTACTAAATGCCTCTTGGCTTAGCAACAAATGCTTTCTGGTTCTGAAATGAATGAACTCCGTTGATGTACAGCCAAAGTCAGTAGTATCCAAAATGGTATCGATAATAGCCAAAATCAGCAACGGATACAACAAAGCAAATTAATCAGCTATGAAACCGTTAACAAACCACTATATTGGTCTTATTGTTCATCGTTATCCCCTATTATCAAACATGAATCATGAGCTAACCAGTCGTGTCCCAGGCAAAATCACAAAGTACGTACCAACTAGCGGCATGACAAGTAATCATCGCATGGTGTGCTATACCTAGCTGCAGAGCTTTCACATGCTTGGGGAACCAAGCATTGACAATAACAACCAAGCATTGACAATAACATAGCCAATGAACACAATATTAACCTGTCTCGGTTTTTTTTTGGCTAAGCAACCAGGCACGGTTGCAGCCACTTTGATGTTCATGGAGGTGTATACTAGTTCGTGATGGCAAATGAAGGTTCTGTGATGTAAGCTCCGGTCATGGCTTCTGCCCACTTGATCATCCCATAGGGAGATCATCACTCCAGGTCAGCCGTAAAATATCTATTGACTTACCTGGAGTGATCCATCATCCATCTGAAGAGTCTGACGCCCAAAAAAAACCGAACAAACGGAGAGATCACCAGCCTCATTTGGTTCACCACCTGGCGCGATCTCCCACCCACAGCCTGTTTGGAACTTCGAGGAGGACAAAGCCTGCCGTGCACCGCTGATACCGGACATGTCATGCACCGTTTCTTGGTATCATCACCAGCATGTCCGTTGCTTCAAGCGGAAAGTCGACGATCGAAAAATACCCCATCATCACCAACATCAACTAATCATCAACTAATCATCAACCATAACCAGTTGGAAACCAATCATCACCAACCAATTCCAACCGAACCCAACGGTTCCCCTCCCATTTGGACATCACCACCCGGTGGCTGCGTCGCCTTGTCGTCATCCTGGCCACGCTTGGAGCAGGTGACCGTGCCTAAAGCAGTGCTCACGTTCTTGCCACTCTTGTCCTTGGGTCAGGCTGCGGCCACTGACAAGCACCATGGCCAGTTTGGTTCGTTCAGCTTCCAGAAATAGGGCTACCATGCTTATATCCCAGTTGTAGGGATGTGTTGATGATGGGCTGATGATGGTTGATTTTGCTAAATGACCAACAAGGAATGTGAACTGCTTTGGATCATGCGAGTCATAATGGTCGGGAGAAGAAGCAACCATCACCATCATCATACATCTCTGATCAGCATCATTTAACCTGGCCACAAGCATCCTTGACCCTCATTCACCACATTTAACCACCATCATTCAACCTCCAGCCTTAGCCCCAACGAACTAACCTTTTTTTTTTTTCCTCCTTAGCCCCCGAGTCGGAAGCAAGCCAAAGGCCGACCTGCTTGAGTGAGCACTTTGGCACCTAAAGCGACTACCAAAAGGAAGGGAGACGCAACCGATACAAGGCTGAGACCTTGCTAAACTGAAAGAGGAGGTCTTGAACGACCTCAGACCCCAAGGAGATACGCCCCGGGAGGGCAATCTCACCAACCCCAACGAACTAACCACTCCATCACCAGGTACCCCTCACCAGCCACGCCACCCGCCACCCCAAACCGCACGCCAGGCTATCCACCACTGAGCTGCCCTGCGGGGTAGATCAGGTTGAAGGCTAAGCGCACCTTGGGATCTCGCGCCTCTGGGGCCACGTCTTTGATCAAATCTGCCAGCCTCGGGTCACGACGCGGCCACGAGGGCGCGCAACGGCGCGAGCCGGCGCGGCTGGCACCGTTTGCCAAAGGTGGCGTGGAGGTGGATCAATTCATGGGTAATTGATGGTCGAAAAGGCATCATGGTCAGTCGATATCAGTGGTTGACATTTCTGAATGGTCGATATAAATGTTTGATATTAATGGTTGATCTGACAACTTGTGATACTAATGTTTGATATTAATGGTTGATCATCGTTGCTAATGGTTGATATTAATGGTTGATAATGGTTGATCTTATATTCACGGCTGATTATTCACAACTACCATGCTGATGCTATCATAAATCAGTCTAATGTCACCTAGCAGTGTTCAACAGACCAACATGGATAAGTCCCACCCTTCAACTAACAGACCAAGATGGGATGTTGGTTTGCTATGGGTCTATAAGTCCAGTTGGGCAGTTCTGGTTCAACGAACTTACAAACTGCCAGTTCCCCTACCATTAACCATTGTTTTCCTTATAGATTTGTTGGTGAACTTATCCACCATGAAATTTGTTGGTTAACTGCTTGACCCAGCTAGCCAGATTGACCGGTCCTACGTCGCAACCAGTTTGGCAGTTGATCTGCTGGCGATCAGCGTCTGCAGGAGCCGTTTGGATCAACGGGAACCGACCCCGCAACTGGGAATGGACAACTCGCAATCCACGCGATCGGTGGTCAATGCATTGTCGAATTATTCATGGATCAACTATAAATGGTTAATTAATGGTCAATGCTTGCTATAAATGGTTAATTAAAATGGTCAATGCTTGCTATAAATGGTCAATGTTGATGATTTTATAGTTAATGGTTGATAAATGCTTCGTTAATGGCATTAATGGTTGATGAACAAGTTGCCAGTGGTTACTTGATGACTAATTGATGGCTACTCATTGTGAGAAAATGGTTAAGAAATGGTTTATAATGCATAATTGATCGTTTATGGATAAGTCATCCACTAATGATGTTTGACTAATTGACCACTGCTGTGATCATAAGCTATGACCAACAAGAATCAACTAGAATCAACTATCACATTCAACCCCTATGAAACTCAGTTGTTAGCCAAAGAGGTTGCCATCAAGTTGAGTACTCTGCCCCAGTTGACAACAGTTCCTTTCATGGCAGTGGAGTTGACTGCCTTGGAGTCAACACATGTCAGGATTGTGTACCGTCCAAAAGATGTGCTTTCCCTGCTAAAAGCGATCTTTTTGGGATGCGGGTTGCCTTTGAAAATGAAAATACCACAACCATGATTAGCGTGTCATTCAAGTCTTCATCCTCCCTAAGGAGACACGCAACCCTGAGATTAACTGTCCATGACCGGTTTGAATCCTGATTGCCAACATCCAATAATCACCATGTTCCGCAAACAACTACTGAATTGCGTCCAACAGACATCAATAACTCAGGAAACCCAGAAACCAAGTAGTACCATGGGAACATCAACAACCCGGTCAATGCCATGGAATAAGACTCACGTGAATCACATAGCAGTGGGAGATCCGGTTTCAAAAAAAGATCCAGCACTTGGAGTGACCATCCATCACAGCAGCGAATCGGCTCAAGCCGTTGGGAATGGTTGGACAGGATGCCACTTGAGCTCCCATTCACTGCCAGCAACCATCAGAAACGATCATCAACCTTTGGCAAACACCACCAACCATGAACCATCAAAAGCTGCCGCTAGTCATCATTGAGCATCATACACCATTGATATCTGTTGATGATATCAGCCCTACAAGCAACCGACCAGCCAGCCAGCCAACCAACCAACCAACCAAACAAGCAAACAAACAAACAAACAAACAAACAACCAAGCAAGCAAGCAAGCAAGCAAACAAACAAACAAACCATATCAACTGCTCTCGAAAAAGGATTGCCATCATTTGCATTTATGGTTTAATTAACAATATCTAATCACCATCCACCCTTATCAACCATTCCCAAACATTATATTTTCATAGCAAGTCAGTAGAAGTAACCATCATTGGCCATGAAAAACCTCCATGGACCGGGTAATGACCACAAACGCTGCGCGCCAAGTCACTCTCTCAGTGTCACATCTGGCCAAGCATACACCTGCCATGGCAGGTTGACCCAGAGGAAGAGCAACAGGTGTTGCATATTCCACTTGTGACTTGATGCAATTCTAAATTGTACATATTGCACATGTTTTAGCTGTTTAGTTGGTACAAGTGCGCTATACAATTCTGAAATACACCCGTTTTATTGTACGTATTATCAACATCTTTATAATATGAATATATGTATATATAAATGTTTTTATATATGTGTATATTTATCTATTTATAATATATATATATATATGAATGAAAAAAATGCTACTGTTGTTGTATAATTTGATAAGAATTTGCCATTTTCAACAACGAAGAAACCAAGAATGTATGGAAACCTTCGCATGCACTAACCAATCACAAAGAAGTGCAAGAACTGTTTTTGAACAAACAAAATGTGGAAGATCACCCGCGTGCACGTTCTTGCTTTGCGAAAGCATCGATTTGGGGTTGAGGACAAAGCATTGTAAAAATGCGGCTGTTGGTTTGGAAATTGGGGGATTTCCCATCAGCGCTAGGCTGATCCATGAATTGATGTGTTTCGAGCTTTCAGTTTTGGGCTACGAAGAATGATGACAGCTTGTGCCCTGATTTCTGGATATGGCTCAAATATAGGATCCCAGTCAAACTGATGTTGCTTAATCATGCTCCGGAATGTGTAAATATGTATTGTTATCATAAGTTCTAACCGTTTTCCTAATGTTCGGTGCATAAAAAGGCGCATTCATGATGAACTCAACCCAGGTCAAACCTCGACCAACAAACCGGGATTTCCCTCAAATGAAGTGTACTAACATCAAGAACGACTGGTCTGAAAGAAGAGAAACCAGTGGACAAAGAGGGTTGGTCCAAGAAGACTGATCAAGCATCTCACAAATCAAGCTTGGGTTTTGCCCTCATTTTAGAAGATCGGATAGTGTAGTATTACCGCGGCTTTAGTTGGAGCTGGGATAGAGCCTAAACTAATTGCCTAAGCGGATTTTGGAAAGGTCACCCAAACGTAAAAATCATAGATGATGACTCTCATCATCGGAAACAATGAAGTGAATAAGAGAGAAAAGGCGTTGTTTGTTTCCTTTTGCCTCAGCTCGGGCATCTTTCGCAAGCATGGGTTTAGAATTAGGGCAGAGTCCACCGGCTCCGGGTAAAACCAAAGCATACACAAGGAAAGAAAACCAAACTCAAAACCTTAACAAAAAAATCATGAATGAAAAGAAAATCAACTCTCATAAACAATCTCCCGGCAACAATGTCTAGTAGTCCTTGGGGCCAGGGAACCCAGAATATCAATCACCACCACTCCCACCGTGGCAGCCTGCAGTTCACATTCCACTGGCTCCTTGCCACGTTCTGCAAAGGCCTGTCAACATGAAGCAGTGCCAGAGTCTGCTGGAACCACTCTGGAACCACATTTTCGCTGTTCGCTATGATATGTCCAACAACTGATGATCACTTCATATTTGGCATCACAGCACCCCGGGCTATATTAATCATCATCGTCGTCATCGTTGTCATTGTCGTCATCGTCGTCATCGTCGTCATCATCGTCATCATCGTCATCTTCGTCATCGTCATCATCAACTGTAATGCTTGAATTCTAAATGTCATCGTCGTCATCATTAGAATTTCTAATCCCACAAATATACACCTGTAGCCTCTAGAATGTGGTGCACCTGCATCGAGTGTTTTTACTTGTCCAAAAATTAGTTCTATCCTTGGGTGTACCAACTTCTTGAGGTCTGTTGGGATACCCTCAAGTAACCCATCGCCCACCCTGAGTCAAGCCTCGATTCCATGGTGTCCACCTCTGTCGCAGCACGATGGAAATGCATGGTCTTTGCGGCAAACAAATTGTTGGAAGAGGCGCTTTCATTCATCTTGAATCGCTCTGTCTGGGACTGGAACTTCACTGATTTTCCACAGACAATATTTTTTCAACAGTGAATCAAACAGCGCAAATCAGCCGTTAAAGGAAAGGCAACTGCATATCCAAGCAATGCAATCAATCATTCTCATCATTACCTATGGTTATTACCAACATTTTTTTGGCTAATCAACCATGGCGAATCATTAACCAAGCATCCTGATCAGAGTTTTGCTCAATCATTAAGCATGAATTCACCAACCATCCTGACCATCCTTACACGCTCCGTCACTGAGCCAGTCACCAATCTTCCGAAAAATGCGAAGCCTTGGGCAGCTCAGCTGTGCAGCACTGGGAGCTGGTTGAAACGCGGGACACGCCGGCATTGGTCCGTGTTAATAACTTCATGCTTCAAGGAATTACATAACCATCAACTGATGTTTTCAGCGGCCATGATTCTTAAACATCTAGCTGAATGGTGAATACTTCAAGACCTTACTGGAACAAGCAGCAATAGATCAACCAAACAAATGAAAGTTCCAAGGACAAGGAACTCAACGATCTAAGCTACCGCCCAGGCACAGGAAAGGACAAGTCTTGGAGCGATCCAACGTCTTCTTTGGGGGCGGCAAAATGGCCATCCGTCCGCGGCCTAGCACAGCAGGGTGTTGTCACCCCAGAGCCAATGCAAAACCATCGATTTTGGGGGAAGCTTGAAAGGGAAACAGGAACCATGGCCTTCCAGTTGTTCAGCATTTTGAAAGGCCTCTGCTTCCGCCCCCATCCCCCAACCATGCCATTTCTTGATCATCATCGCCTTGTCATTCACCGTTCCCACCAGGGCCACCACCCACCATCACCAGCCCTGGCCTTTCCCGTCGGCATCCGCCACGCCATTGGCGGCGCCCGTAGCGCCGGGGCCGT
>VSDK01029138.1:2169-30145 GCA_009767595.1 Symbiodinium kawagutii | reverse complement strand
CGTGTAGATGCTGGATGCACGAAGGGAGGGAACACGATCGGATATGAAGCTAGAAATACCGTACCAGAAAGGCAGTTCGCGGTTTCCGGATTGCAAATCGCGAACACTAATGAGACCTCAACGCCAATACCATTGTTGGAAAATCCATCAGTTGGGAAATCAACCTAGCTGTCTCTTCATCTCTTGGAATAACGAGCAGTGGGTCACACAACCTACTGGTCGTTTCCAGCAATGTTTGGTTAAACCCACTGAGGAAACACGGTGTCGTGTGCCCACGCGAGTTGCTTCTACTGAATCCCTGTCCACACAGGACAATTCCCAACACGAAACCGTTCAAGAAAACAACAAGGCCGAGTTCAGTGTGTCGCTTTTGCCGGGAATTCCTTGGGCTACTTGGACATTGTTCATAGATTTAAGCATAACCATACCTTTACTGAACAACCATCAGAGTGACACATTACACATATGACATGACCACACTTTAAAGCAATGTGCAAACTTTGGCGAAGCACGATGGTCCAAACATCTTGTCCTTGTCACGTCTCTTCTCTTCACGTTTCTCCCGACGGTCGCGACGGTCCTAGCAGGCGGTGCTGTGGAGAACTGAGAAGTGACAGCCAGAAAGCACCAAGTCCATGTCATGACATGTCCTAGATCATATTTCCAGGCTGGTCTTCCACGAACAGAGGTGCTTGGGCAACCATCGGATACAATCAACATCCTTAAACTGTGGAGAAAGTAAATATAGGAAAGGTTGAGCTTTTAGACCGGGGCAAGGAAATGACATAACAAACAAATGCAGCGAAGCTAGTGATCGGAAAGCTGTGACGAAACACCACTTTGCTGTTCAGGATGGGAGACACAAAGACTCAACAAAGAGTAACATATAGAGACCTTTTTTTCGTACAGTGAAAGAGACCGCAGACAAATCACAGGCCCTCCAGGTTTTCCACGCGGAAAGCCCGTCTGGAAGGCCTTGAGGGGAGCTGGAAAGCCTGGGAACAGTCCAGGAGAAGTGCTCTTGGTGAAGCAGAGCAACACGAAGCCAATGGACAAGCCAAGGAACCAAGGCAAGGAACCAAGGCAAGGAACCGAGGCAAGGAACCGAGGCAAGGAACCAAGGCAAATGAGAAATCCCGCAACAAGACAAGGAAAGAAATGACACCTGGGAGGGTCCCCAGTGCTCGAGCAAGGCACCTGAACACCAAATTATGAAGCTTGAGAAGTCAAAGCCCTGCAACGTTTCACTCTTGCATTTCAATCATGATGAATTTTGAGTAACAATGGTTGATGACGGTGAATAATGCAGGATAACGACAACCAACCATGATGATAACCAGAGAATGTTTTGATATGGATTTCTCATAAATCTAACTAGTCTAATCATGGGCTGATGACCCCCAGATAGTGATGAAAATTGATCAGGTTTCATCATCTAAGCATTATCAACCGGTACCAACAACCACGGTTGTTGCTCTTGTTGTTGCTTTCCTTGCCGCAATCCAACAACCTGCGGAACCAACAACACATCTTTCGTGCTCACTGACAGCAGCGCGAGCGCTCAGTGCGAAGGTCAGCTTGGTGGTAAGCTAGGGCCCACCCTCAGCATGGAGCGATGATCGTTTCATAATCGTTGAAAACTGTTCAAACCAATACTACTAGGTTCATCTCGATTGATGTTGCTTCTTGTCATTTATGCCATCAGTAAATCAACCAGCCAATGGGTAAGTGGAAGGTTGATGAGCATTCAAAACACAAATCCAAAAGTACTGAAGTGCTTGTCCACTAACAATTTCTGAGGTCTCGCCCAACACTCCCGCACTGACAATGAACCAACTTTCTTTACTCAAATGAAGCCAGCTATGAGGCAGGTGTAGTTCAACCAACTCAGAATTGGGATAACCACTCAACCAGCCACTGAACACTGATCCGCAGTTCTCTCCTCCTTCTCTCCACGTTCTTCACTTTCACTGTCGTCCGATGGCATTCGGGTAACGGCTGTGTGTGGCTCCAGGCCCCCAGCCACAAAACCGTTCACAAGGAGAAAATCCAATGCCGTTCGCAATCTGCGTTCGTTCTTGTTGTTTGCGATTTTTTTGAATGGTATCATGCTGCTACTCACAAGATACCAGTGCGACAGATATTTCATGTGCATGGTCACTGTCGCTGCTGAGCCAAGAAACAAAGCAAACCAAGTGTAGACCTCGCACTCACACTGAACTGGTAACGACCATGACCCCTGGACATCCCTGGTTGAAGACTGCACCATAGTAAAGGCAAAGCAAAAGCACGACTTCAAGATTTCCAAACATATATCAAGTTGGAGGCTCAACTACCATCAACCATCCTTAACCACCACAACTACCTATCTTAAACCTGTTGTATATCATCAAACACACAATGTGGCTAATTGGGTATATTCAGCGTCGAACAATGGCACAAAAATCTACAAATCAACCTTACACGTACACCATAACTGCTGACATGGTGTTGCCACAATCATGCCACAATCACACCACAACCTTTGACATGATGGAAGGTAAAGGTGCAAAATGGAAGTGAGTTTATGGTTTATATATATATATACTGTATTATCATATTATTACACTATACTCTATTGCATTTGATGATATTATATCAACTTATACTATATCAAATCATAGTATATCATATAAAATCATATAATGTAATATTATATATGTAGTATTATATACTATATTTATCATATTAATTATACCATATCATATCATATCAAATAATATCATAAGATATTGTGTATACACACATAGGCATACTTGCCTCAAGGCTGCGTGGCACCGCTACCGAGCAACGAGAGCGTCAGTTGCGAGTGAATTTTGCGACAGTCTTGGTGCCAAAACTGTTATGTTCATTTTATGGTCATTTTATGTTGGAAACTCTCTCTCAAATGGGTTTTTCTTTTATTCGCACTACTTAAATGATAAGATGAATATCAAAGACATGATACATATTGCATCAAGTTGATGGCTCGGAGCGCAGAATTGCCGCGCCAAAGAGTGATCGAAGTGCACCATTGGGACCAACATGCGACTCATGCGACTGTGGTAGGACGCCGGTTGTGTGAAAGACCAGCTGGCAACGAGAAAGCCACGATTGCCTGGCCATATCATTGGAAACCAAGCAAAAAGTCATCTTATGTGATCATTGTCAGCCAGCCTTAACCACCTGCCCGGTCAACTGTCTTTTTCCCCATGCTGAACATAGCTCCAAACCACCTGAGAATCACTCAACTTAGGCGGGAAAGTCAGAAAACTAGGCACAAGGACCACTGAGAACCTAAATATCTAAATTAATTGCTAAGCTAAACATTTTCATCGCAACTGCTCTGCACTTTGCAGCATTGCTAGACACCGTGGCCATCCATGGCCCATGGCCTTCAACCACGCAGGGACGTAGACCACGAGACGTCACCACGAACCCTGAGTTCCTGCAGCTGCTCAAAGGAGCAAATTTTGGCCAAACTCTCACTCGACCCAACGGGTCAACTGGGACACCTTGCGTTTCAGCAATCAATCAATCAATCAATCAATCAATCAAGATTGCTGAAACTTGCTAAATCCTGACAACTTCAGCTTGCTGGAATTCATGAGGTTTTACGCTGCCACAAAATATAGTCTCCTGAAACAATCTTTGAAAAACTCTTCGCTGAAACGGCAAATCTTTGCAGAACCAAGTGTTCTCGCAACAAACCTGGGAAGACCACAGCCGCCTGGCTAATTAATGCACCACAAAGAACCACCAGTGTCATGGTGATCACTGATGTCGGCCCTGACATGCACATTTCAACTATGTAGAAGTTTCTGCTGCACTTCTGGCAGAGCTCAAAATTTGCGATGATATTTCTGGCATAGCGGCATAGCTTGTGGCTAAGAACATCTGCCGATGCCTGGCCAAAAGCCGGAAGGGTGCCATCAAGCGACAGTGACTTGGCCGGGGTCATTAAGTGCATTCATTGGTGACATGTGATACAATTGATTGACCCTGAATGAAGTGCATCAATTGGCTCTGGATATGCTTGGTCGATCTTCATCTTCTCAATCAAATCGCTAATGAACATTGAAGCACAAGCACCATCAACTCAGCTCTGATTGGAAGACGGCGCTTCTGTTTCCACAGTCTGGTCTTCCCTGGTTCCATTCGAAGCCTGGTAAAACTTCAGGCGGAGAGTTCAGCGTTGACCTCACCAGGATGCCATGGCCAGTGCCGGGGATGTCATTGCAGACTCGGACCTGTGATACATTAGGATGCTACAGTGCCGAAAACTTCAACCCAAAAATCACGACTTGCGGACCCTTTCGCCTCAGAATCTGGTCTCTAGGCTGGACGATCTCCACCTCAGGTTCGATTTTCCCAACTCAAAACCTCGCGCCAAAAAAATCCAAGTGAACTCACTACCAACATGCAGTCACTTGTGAATTTGCAATGAAACCACATGGCCTTGCGGCAATCCGTTCCATTTCCAGTCAGCTGAATTTCCGAGGGGCCCCGATCTTTCTTCCTGACCTTCTTGCTCCGTGCGGTGTCCAGCAACCTTGGCATCCAATAGACCAACTTCTGACACTCTTCCCTCATGATTTTCCCAGATTCTAGTTTTTCAATGTGTGTGTGTGTGTAAGATTTGAATCAGGGGAAGAAGCTGTCAAACAGCATCAAATCATTACATGTGTACAAAGTCTGCGCTTGTGTAGAGCGCGAAATGGTTTCCATTTGCATCGTTGCTTCTTGCACAACTCAAACAGCCACTTTGCGAGGCAAGCAACTCCCGACATGTCCGTCGCACGACTGATCCTATCCATGTGATCATGACATCCGTCACGTGCATATCAACGTGATCGAAGCCGACCGTATCCTTTCCAGGTGAAGCAACGTTGAACATCGAGACACCAGAGCAGCTAACAGGACTACCTCAGGTCATTGTCTGACTCACCTAGCTGCTACGGTCGTTGACCTATGCGCAACATGTCGACTGGGCGAAGAATTTAGATCAGAAAGGTTGAATCCACCGTGTGCTCAATGTGAATTGGTGAAACATATGCTGCGACAAGTCCAAATGAAACGAAGATGTCAAAATACCCCAATTAAAATGCATTGCATGTTTTGGATCTTCATCCCATGAAACATACGGCAGATTCTGGATCTTCACAAGCCCACAACAAACCTGCACAGCTGCCTGAAAAGCCCAAAAGTTGGGAGATTCAACATGTCATGTGTGTACGTTTAGTGGTTGTTTGTATCTTGTACCTATATTTCAAGAACAAACATGTTGCGTCAAATGTTTGAAATGTCCCGCCCCCACCCCCGGTTGAGAACCTCGATCAAAGACTTCCTTGGGCATGGCAAATGAGGTGACTGAGCACATCAAACTCCAAAATCTCCACAAGTCAAACAAGAGAATCACTGAAAACACATGAGCAAATGAGATAACATGCTCATGATCTTATGAAATCACTTGCGTGTATCTCATTTGTGATGAGCTTCACTTTGGTCTCATCCTCCATCTTCCACGCTTTCGCTTCTTCCGAATCCACTTGACAAAGGGATTCGATTACCTCATCAATGCCTTCAGAACCTTGGGCAATCTGGCTCTGCAGATGATCCGCAGCGGCGCTTGGCATCACGAATTGCACCTTAGATGTGCCAGGAAAACCGGAGTTTCCGCTACCCCTAGCTTAAGAATTGACATTAGAACTAGCAATGCTTCAAATGCAACAAACAACGAAGAATATAATTCTTTCCGCGGCGCAATACCACTAAACGGTGTCTCCATGACAGCAATGAAAACACCTAGCCTCTTGATTATATCCGTTGTGGGGAAAGAAGTTTCCATTGATCCCGCTCTTGAGCAACAAGAGTCAGCAGCCGAAGCTGGGAGGTGGTAACATACCATTGCAAGATGCTGGCACTTCAAAGGGATTTAAGATCTGGAATCCCTGGAGGATCGAAAGGGAGCTGCGATGAGAATTGGAGCGGCGACCGATTCTATGTCGAGCTTCTGCTGCCAGTTCTGGCCAGCGGGCTTGTGGAGCGCCACAAAAAGGGGAAGCAAAGGTTCGAAGGGAGCCGCGCTGAACAGAATGGAGTGCGTATTCTAAAGATTGGGAATGACAAAGAATGTGGCAGTATTGAGTGTGGGAATTGGAAATACGAGTAGAGGTGGACTAGAGGGGAAGCGAGGAGGCGAGGTCAAGAAGATATTGATTAGAGCAATCGACGTCGGAGAGGACTTTTGACCTGCAAAATTTGATGGCTCCGTGGGATTCAGAGTTATGGAGGCGTTGAGGTACTGAGCATAGGTCCTTAGCAGAGGAACAAAAATACCAAGGGATTTGGCAAGGCCAAAAAAGGTCGCACCAAAAGGGCAGTCACTAAAAGGGCGGTCCGGAGTTACAATACCTGAGAGAAAAATAGGGGGAGGCGGTTGCGTGTTTGTCAGGGCCTGCAATGATGGATGGACCGATGGTGCTCTGAGAGGTCAATGAATGGTGGTAGGCAGTCAAAGGATCTGTTTTTGGAGAGCTGGATCACCTTCAAGGAGCGATCTGGATTGAATTGCTGAGCTTCATCCGAGAGAAGGTTGATGGACAAGAAGTCATCTCTGTATATCCTGCTGGGGGTTCTTGAGGGTCTGATGAATTCAAGGATCAAAGTCCATGAGTTCGATGTCCCTTGTTGCCAGAGCTTCTAGGAATTTCCTCCATTGGCTTTCATCTTGCGGAGTTGGCTTCAAATTCTTTGGAGGTGAAACACTTCTTTGTTGCCTTTCTCGAATTCTTGAAAGATTTTGAGCTCTTTTGGAGTGACTTCAGGGAATGAAGCATGCAAGAGTCCCAAGGAAATGGAGAGTGGAATGCCAAACTGTGCTGCTGTTGATGCGCAGCCTCAAATGGCGGAAATTGAGCAATACTAGCTGAGCCTGTGCCAATGCCTCGAGCAATATAATGAATAATTATATAACAAAAAACATATTGGAATGCCAGTGCAGTATGTCTACGCAATGTCTTTGATTATGGATCTTCCTGACAGGGCTGAAGCAGTGGCCTCGATCTCAATCGTGGATGCCACAAATTGCTCGTAGACCGTCCAGATCCGCGTCAGATATGTTGGTTGATTCCACGTATCCAAAATGGCAACCATCTTTCCGATACGTTTCAGATTGCTCTCGAAAACCTCCTCGAGATTGTCGCTTCCAGCACTGCTCTGCTCTACCAGGATTCGGTACTGATTGTTGGTGAAAAAGCACATGAAGAAGAAGCATGGACCAGCCAGGCTTTGCTGGAACATCTCCAGTGCACTATGCACCTGCGCTACTCTGGGGCATCTGGGCCTCTCTCTCTCTCTCTCCATCGGACAGCTGGGACTATTTCATTGTGTGCAGGGAAGCTGGAAGCCTCAACCTGGCTTTCCTCCTATTCTTTCAGGCAAGAAAGAAGGCCCCAAAACTGAACAACTTCCTATGACCTACTGGCACTGGATTTGTGAATGGCCCGGTGACAAATATCTTCGAGCTTTGGAACATCAGAATTGCAGTGTCTCCAACATGACAACTACTTTGGTCACAAGGGCAACCGAAAGCGGCACAGCATGGGACAAGAGGAATTTCACAAAATGGCACAACATGTTTACAAAGACGAAAACTGTTCGCCCACTTTGCCAATGTTCGCCTCGTGCAGACTGTACTTCCAAGTCCAGCTCATGAAATGTGTCTGTTCTCGTCGTTCACAGCGTGGGATCCAATCGACTAACGCACATCCAGCTCTATTGTCACGCGGACAGACAATGTCTTGACCAATGGGATCTTCTGCAAGCCAAAAGGCCGTTTTCATGTCCTGAGCAAAAGTCGTCAAAAACAGTTCAGTCTTTTAACATCTCATGCGACGTGACATTTGCCCACCTGGGTGAAACTAAACAAAGGCTGTCAAAAAAGGCAGATCCAGTCAGAAGATCCAAGGTTGTTTCATATCTTGAAGAGTTCCACATAAGATTAGCATCGAAATAGGCTTGCTCTCACCCTACGGAGCTGAGGAAGGTGAGCAGTAAACTTGAACAAGGATCGATGAAGGTTGGATCGTTCTTGCCAGTGCGTTGCGTTGCCAGTTCAGCGAAGTCAGCAGATAGCAGATATTGTATGCTGACCTGGGCCCGAGATCGTTTAGGGTCTTGACATGAAATCTCAAGGGCAGGAAATAGGTTTATGATGGTTTGTGAAAGAGCGACTGCACCAACATAGTCAAAAACATGTTTTGCTATCCAGAAACTCCGGCCCTTTGACTCTGCAGGGCGCGCATGGCAGACACCTTTTGCTCGAATTGGGCTTGCTGAAGCCCAAGACCACTCAATTTCTTCGAGTATCCCGTGAGCGTGTCGGGTTGCTCATCCTCAGATAGTCACCCCACAGGCTCATACACTCTCTATGTGACATCATGTCTTGAACATGTTTGTTGAGGAAACTGAGCCCTCTATAAACCTCAAACTCCTGCATGGTGCAGTATCCATGCTAATTCACGCCTGGTCAAGCATCCATGCTGTGTATTGCTGCGTAAATTATCCCAATAGAGGCTTTCATTTGGCCAGGTGGGCTTGGCACATGATACGCTGACCAAGCATCCCAAAGTTGGGCGTAGACTTCCTCCAGGATGCGTTCAATCTTCCGAGCTTTGCGAGAGCTGTTCCAAGAAAAGGCTAGGCGACAACCAACCCCCAACGCAGCCAAACTAAGCGCCAGAACTGGCAGATGCCACCAGACCTCAGGAGCATCATGAAATGGACAACTGCCATGAGCAAGTGGCTGGATTTTAGTGGCTGTGGTTGAGCCATCTGTCTGCTTCGGACAATAGATCTGCGCTGCGGTTCTCAGATTTCCAGACTAAAGCCGGGATCCAAAGTACGATAGAAAGATAGAGCTCGCGATGCGGGTGAGAGCTTTTACATCAACCCCACCCAACCCCAACAGAATCCAGCCCCATCGAGGAAGGTCAGGGGTAACCTGCGGCTGACAAAACAGTCACTCGCAGTCGCGAAATAAAGTGAAGCCATTAAACATGGAACCCGAAACACTTCCAGAATTTCAATCTATCTCACACGAGCTTTACCAGCTCACTTCAGAGTTTGCGTCCAGCCTCCAAGACATGTCTGATTCAGGAGAGTTTTCATCATTCAAAAACTTCCATGTTCGTGCAAGAACGAGGGGTTAGTGGCCATGAAGACTGATACAATGAAATCAAAACTCATTCCGCAAGCCGTCAGTGTTGAAGACACGCAAGTTCAGTCACTATTTCACGCAGTAAAATGAACATTGCCAGAGAAAGGAGTCAAAAGACAGCATCCACTTCCGGCTTTCGAGCCTACGAAGAATCATTTGCTGAATTTCCATGTCCCAAAGTATCGCTAAATGGCGGTGAAAACACAATCGCATCCCTTGGTCTCATTGCCCAGACACGCACTTGTTGTCCACCAACACCAACGGCAAGTTGCAGGGGAAGCAGCCGTCGACGCCACTCACAGAGTAGTGCGACTCCAAGCATTCTTCACACATGCTCCGCTCCTCGGAAGGAGTTGAACCTGAGGCAATGGAAGAAGAAAGCCAGCAATAGTACCATGCTAAAATCGGACAACACCAATGCCATCAACAGTTTCATGGTCACGACGGTCTCCTCGCCCTAACTAGTTTGAGCCACAACATAGGCTACCGCCAACCGACTGCCATCCCAACCTTCAGGGCACTCTTGACAGAAGCTTTGAGCTGGCGCGAATTGTCCGGCGTCGCACCGTTCACACATGAGATTGTTGTGGCTCGGACCTCTCCCAGGTTGGCATGGAGGATTCAAGGTGTCGAACATTGCATCATGGCCTCAGGCTGTGGGAGTCAAGGGCAACATCGGCAAAACATGGGTAACATGCGCAGCTTAAAATCGTGAGGAACCATGCAAAATCCGAAAAAAAAAACTCTGCCCACTTCACACACTCGGCTAAGAAACTTTCCAAGGAAGAAATGTCCCACAAGCCAATCGAACCATCAAAGGAGATAGCCCCCCTGAACATGTACTGCATGTCTCTCACTGCCGAGGTGTCCCAAGAGCAAATGTGCTGATTGAACGCTTCGGCCTTGTCGAACATGGACACCATGTATGTTACTGCCGAGGTGTCCCAGGAGCCAATCGGCTGATTGAACTCGGAGGCCGTGGCAAACATGTGGCTCATGTATGTCACTGCAGAGGTGTCCCACGAGCCAATGGGCTGATTGAACTTCGCGGCCGCCTCGAACATGGACTTCATGTCTGCCACTGCGGACGTGTCCCAGGAGCCGATGGGCTGATTGAACTCTGCGGCCTGAGAGAACATGGAGTGCATGTCTGTCACTGCCGAGGTGTGCCACGAGCCAATGGGCTGATTGAACTTGGAGGCCAGGTAGAACATGTAATGCATGTCTTTCACTGCTGACGTGTCCCAGGACCCAATGGGCTGATTGAACTTGGAGGCCTCAAAGAACATGGACTCCATGTCTGTCACTACCGAGGTGTCCCAGGAGCCAATCGGCTGATTGAACTCGAAGGCCTTGTAGAACATGGAGTGCATGTCTGTCACTGCTGAGGTGTCCCAGGAGCCAATCGGCTGATTGAACTCCGAGGCCTTTTCGAACATGTGATTCATATCTGTCACCGCTGACGTATTCCAGGAGCCAATGGGCTGATTGAACTGCTTGGCCCCGCTAAACATGCCCTGCATGTCCGTCACGGCCGAGGTGTCCCAGGAGCCGATGGGCTGATTGAACTTGTAGGCCGCATTGTAGGCTGTGGCGAACATCCACTGCATGTATTTCACTGCCGACGTATTCCAGGAGCCAATGGGCTGATTGAACTTGGAGGCCATGTAGAACATGTACTGCATTTCTGTAACCGCCGAAGTGTCCCAGGAGCCAATCGGCTGATCGAACTTGTAAGCCTGAAAGAACATCCACTGCATGTTCGTCACTGCAGAAGTATTCCAGGAGCCAATGGGCTGATTGAACTCGTAGGCCATGTAGAACATGTACTGCATGTCTGTCACTGCAGACGTATCCCAGGAGCCAATGGGTTCGTTAAAGCCTCTCATTCCGTAAAACAATCTCGACATGTCCGTCACCTTTGAAACATCGAAGTTGGCGATTTCTCCGTACGTGGAGATCACCCGCAACTTTTCCTGAATTTTTGTTATGTTAGCTTGAGAGGCCAACAAGAACCAACGGGATCGAAACTGGGAATTCTGACTTGTTTCGACGAACATTTGATAAACACACACTTGAATACAGTAGTCAGTATGAATATGACTATACCAATTATACCCCACAAACCACAACCTTCAGCCAAGGTCTTTATCTTCGTTTGCAAATGTCTACAAGTTATGCGGGCGAAAAGTGCAAAATTTCAGGCAAAAGACCGATTTCAAACATCCCAAATCCCTCCAAAATCCCAAATGCCAAGTGATCTTGCAAAACTGCCACAATTCACAACCGAACCTGCCAAGAGTCAGATGGATCTGCTCCAGAGTCCCAAGCGCGGACCGCTTCGCGTAGTTCGTTCCCATTTTGGAAGGCCCGGCAGCACTGCTCGCCTTGGGAGCTGCATGCCATCAGCACCGACAACAGCCACATCAACGCCATGGTGCTTGTGACAATGCGAAGGGCCCTCAGAACTCTAGGCCTTCAATTTGTTCTGCCATTTTTCCTTGAAAGCGTGTTTTAACATCTGTTTTTTGATGTTCTTTGTGAGTATTGTGACTGGCACTGAACGATGGGATGCTCATGGCATGTCCTTGTCTTGGTCTCTTAGTCAAAGTCTCTGGACCCTGGGCCGCCTTCAAGCCATGTCAGGAGAAGTGGCAGCAAGACAAAATGGAAAACCAAGGAGTCACCTTCCTATAGCTCTCGGATTCCAGGTAGTCGCTATTGTCAATGCAGTCTGATTGGGTGTAACATGATGTGATTTGGCAACGAACAAAGCGCCTCACTTTTTTCGCAATGGCTTGTTGCCGCAATGCGGATCAAGGATGACTCGCAACCATATCCTGGCTGTGAATGGACCCTGGGAGGAGCAAAACGCCAATAGACTCGCATTTTCCAGCACTTAGCTTCAACGACGCATCTCTGCACACAAACAATGTTAGTGAAGACTCTTCAGCTACAGTGCAGAGACAAGCAAATGGAACTACTTAAAAAGTATTGACAAACACAAGGCTTAGTGAGGTACTACTAAATAAATGCTACCTACGGATGCACAGAAACCTAACTGACAATCTTCAGTTTCTCACAGAAATCTGTGCGCAAAGTCACTTTTGGGTGCTTTGGAACTCTCATTCAGAGGACCTAGCAGATTTCCAAGACAGCTTTGCAATTTAGCAATCTACAATCGCGCTGAACTTGGGCAGAAGTAGATATGTTTCAAACCGTGCAAATGTCGCATTGGAATTCAATGTCTCACAAGCAAGAAATTTAGTCAGGTGTGAAGTGTTCTTTCACTAAGGTTGCAAATCTCGGTGTGCCTCCTTAGCATGTGTGGATGTGGCACATTCAGAAAGCATAGCATTCAAGATGCGACCTTCTGGTGGAGGGCTGACTGGAGACTCTGGAAACCGCTGCTCAATGTCACTCTTTGGGGCTTATTTTTAAAGGCCTTAAGGCACACCCAGCATGAAGCCAAAAGATGATACAAAACCTTTGAACCTCACAAAAGAATCCAGGCACAGCAAATTCACTGTTCCCAAATCCTACCTGCCCCACCAATAGTCCAAGATGAGCCCAGCAAAGCCTCTAGGCACACCCGGCATGAAGCCAAAAGATGATACAAAACCTTCGAACCTCACAAAAGAATCCAGGCCTAAACCCCACCCACTCCACCAATAGTCCAAGATGAGCCCAGCAAAGCCTCTAGGCACACCCGGCATGAAGCCAAAAAATGACACAGAACCTTCGAACCTCACCAAGGAATCTAGGCATAGCAAATTCATTGTTCCTGAATCTCATATACCCCACCAAATGTCCAAGATGAGCCCAACAAAGCCTTTAGGCACACCCAGCATGAAGCCAAAGGATAATACAAAACCTTCGAACCTCACAAAAGAATCCAGGCACAGCAAATTCACTGTTCCCAAATCCCACCTGCCCCACCAATAGTCCAAGATGAGCCCAACAAAGCCTTTAGGCACACCCAGCATGAAGCCAAAGGATGATACAAAACCTTCGAACCTCACAAAAGAATCCAGGCACAGCAAATTCACTGTTCCCAAATCCCACCTGCCCCACCAATTGTCCAAGATGAGCCCAACAAAGGCTCTAGGCAGACCCAGGAAGCCAAAAGATAACACAAAACACTTGTGACACCGAACAAATGTATATACTGTTCCTCTGGAGATCAGGGAGGGTCGACATGCCGGTCCAAGCCTGACCAATCTGCACCTGGAGGGTCGCCGTCCCATGACCTGGCATTTGCAAAGGCACAAGGATGACCAGTTGCTGCTACAAACACTTGGGTCGCTACAAGCATTTGCACAAGCATTGCCAAACACATAGAGAATGCTATGCTATTGATGGTTCAATGTACCAAAACACAAATTCGTCAACACCAAGAAACTACGAGTACTACTCCAGTTCTTAAATACGGGTACCAAATCAGGTACGCCTGGTGTACCAAACCAGTTATTACATCGTGCCGATTTCACTAGATTTATACTAGAAGTGACTAAAAGGTGATGTAAAATGTAAAAGAGAAGAAACGATGCAGTGATCCAGAGACTTTGCGGACTTTGCATCAGGCGGGCCAACCCAACTCGCCACAAAGCCGAAGATGAAGAGAATGGGATAAGGCATCATGATGAGGCCAACGGGGAATGGGATGAGACATTCGCACTGTTCACGTTGATCCAGCTGAATCGCGCGAAGGTCGATCCACCGGCAAGGCATGACATGACTGCATGATATGCATGTCCTGAGAAAAACAATGTCTTAGCAATCCATTTAACGATCCGTTTCGAGCAGCAAGACCACTACCATTCACACCTGGACGTCCAGTTTGCGCCTGGAGTCTCTGGCGAACGCAGCGAATAGCAGCTGTACCCGTCGTTCAGAAAAAAAGTGAGATGTTTGAGCATGGTGAACCACAATGGTAACCGCAATGGTCAATCCTCCATGTTTCATTGTGTATTGTACAATGCTCAACAAATGTCAACAATGATAATGATCAGCATCAACCACACGACTCACCAATGTCAACAATGATCATGATCAGCATATCACATTGGGTGAATATCACGGTAAGTCACCACTGCCATTGATATTCATCCAATGTTCGTGTCATCGTATGATGAACCACGTGCTGTCGCCATCTCTTCAAGTCCTCAAGGCTGGGCAGCTGGTACTGAGCAAAGAAGTCAGCGGCGTCAGGTTTCGGGTGAATTTTGCGGCTGATGTTTCTTAGTTGTTGATTGTTGATTGTTTAACAAGCAACTGAAGTTAACAACAAGTTGATTGTTGATTGTATCAATCATTTGAATTTCATCTTATCTCAAGCAATTGCCTTGAATATTATTTCTTTAAACATGTTGGGAGAACCAATACTAAATTAGGCCACTTAGTACAATGTCCCTTTGATGGCTAGGAGCGCAACCGCCGAACCGGAGCTCCAAGTATACTGCTATCAGAGTCCACCATCGGAACCAAAAACATCCGCGACTCATCTGCGACGGTCGATGGATTAGGACATCGGTTGAACGTGTGCCGAAAAACCCTCAACGAGAAGCCGCCATGATTGCAACCGGTCCATCATTGGAAATCATAGTGATCATCAACCAGCACCGTGGGATGAACCAGGAAGTTAAGCACCAACCAGGCTGTCTCCCCCCACCAGGTTGATGCTGAACACAGCGAAAAATCCGCTGCCTGAGAATCACCACTCAACTTTGGCGGGAGTTACAGTTCACAAAAACAAAAACTATGTGTAAATGTGTAAAGACGATGGCTCGAGCTTCAACCTAGCAGGGTTTGACATGCAAAGACCACTTTGCTCCCATGGTAGGGCATGGATCCAGAAAAGCCTTTGGTTGGCAATGTCATCACGATGAAAATCTTTCTTGTTCAAGTGGGGCCCCACGAGAGAAATCGTGCGCGATCAAATACCGCAGGTGGAATATGGATGGCAAACACAAGAATTGGCTCTGCTCAAGCGAATGCCGATACGAACTGAGGATGTTAACAAATAGTTAGTAGTTGTTTGGATGACCACAGCCAGAGCCACCTAAACACGATAAGCAAAGCTGCGGTGCAATGTTTGCAGTACTTGATCCAAAATATGTAAAGGCAATCAAATCATCAAAACGGGTTCATGTACAATCGAAAGACTCAATGATGGGACCATGAGAGGGGCCATCTTCTATGCATAACAACTCCAGCACGCCCAGTAGAGAAATCCTCAGTTTCTGCAGCTGCTCTCAAAGACACATCGGAAATGGCGATGGAACTCAGACCCAACAGGTCTCCAAAACAGGGACTTTGCGTTTCAGCGTGAGAATCATGGACAACTTCAGGTTTGGGCTGGAATTGATCAGCTTTTACCCTTCAGATCCTGAAAGATTTTTTGGATTTTTTGAAATCAATGGCTGAAGCGACAAATCATTGCAGAACCTAACGCAGATCTCTGCGGATGTCCCTCTTAATTCTCGCAACAGAACTAGGCAAGCCACAGCCTTGTGGCCAATTTCGAGGCCACAACAGCAAAACACGGGTCATTCAAGGTGACCACTGATGTCGGCGCCGACGTGTGCATCTAATTTCAACTAGGCAGTCTGCACTTCGAGCAGCTCAAAATTGGTATTGAAATTTCACAGCACGGGCATAGCTCGTTGCTGAAAAATCTGCGGCCTGACCATGCAAGCTCAGGTGCTGGAAAGGTGGAATCAAGCTCGAGAGATTGGAATTCAAGGGGGGTCATCCATTGGTGACATGTATCATGCGATACACTTGATGGATCACGATAGAATTTATCAACTGGCTCTGGATATCCTTGATCTCAATCGAATCGCTACAGCGCACTGAAGTGCACCGCTTCTGTCTTCACTGGTCTCTTCAAAGCCTGGCAAAACCTCATAGGGAGGAGACGACTTCGGCATCGCTGGCCTCACGGCCACTTGGCTTCGATGGATCTCTAAGGCGCCCATGCTCTGTCACTGACTCGTGTAAGTTGTTGCCATGTTACATGATGACTCGCCATGTCGGAGCACTATCGCCGGGCCACAGGGAAATCAGCTTGCCGCTGTCTGGTAGCCTCAGCAATACCTCAGAATCAATTTTCCCATACAACTCTTGCTCGCTTCAGTTGAACGTACAAAATTGACCAAACAAACCAAAATGAAGTGACTAGCAACATGCTGCGACCTGTGAAACTGGAACGAAACCACATGGCCTTGCGGCAACCATTCCATTTCCAGTCAGTTGAATTTCCAAGTGGCGGCGATTTTTCTTTCTAACCTTCTTGCTCCGTGCGGTGTCCAGCAACCTTGGCATCCAATAGAGTCTTCATCTGGAAAGAACTCAACTGAGTACAAACTCAAAGTCATTCACAGATTGCAAACAAAACACAACATGCAACACCGTGCACCCATGGTGTCGAGTGGTCACCTGACATCTTCAGTGCCCAGCAACATGCATCATGAGGGTCAAATTTTGGTTGAACAACTTCTGACACTCTTCCCTCATTCTTTTCCCTGATTCTAGTATTTTACATTATTTTAATGTTTGTAAGCTTAGAATGAGCAAAATAAAATTGTCGAACAGCATAAGAATCATTCGTGCAAAGTCTCCTCTTGTCTAGAGCGCGTTGAAAAGGTTTCTAGTTGCATCGTTGCTTCTTCCACAACTCAAATGCCCGCTTTGCGAGGCAAGCAACTCATG
This sequence comes from Symbiodinium kawagutii, assembly GCA_009767595.1. Taxonomy (NCBI): domain Eukaryota; class Dinophyceae; order Suessiales; family Symbiodiniaceae; genus Symbiodinium; species Symbiodinium kawagutii. The sequence continues at coordinate 13,194 of VSDK01029138.1, read as the reverse complement.
ACATGTCTGTTCCACGACTGATCCTATCCATGTGATCATGACATCCGTCACGTGCATATCGACGTGATCAAAGCCGACCGTCTCCTGTCAAGGTTGAAGCAGCGTTGAAGATTGAGACTGCACCAGAGCACTTACCAGGACTACCTCAAGTCATTGTCTCAATATGCACCTAGCTGCTACCGTGACCATTGAAGACCCTCTACCGCAACACCAGAGGACCCACATGGCGTTGACCTATGCGCAACATGTCTTCGGCGACGGGTTAAGATTAGAAAGGTCGACTCCACCCCGGTCAAAGTGAGTTGGTATCTAAAACATGTCACACCAGGTCCCTATGAAATGAAAATATCAAAATCCCCTAAAATAAACGGCTGATTCTGGATCTTAATCACATGAAACACACGGCAAACTCCGGATCGTCACAAAACCCACAACAACCCTGCACAGTGGTAAAGGCCAACAATTGGGAGGTTCAACATGAACTAAATCTCAGAAATTCTTGGGATTTGGGCTAGAGAATTTTCTGTAGACTGCATATAAGAAAGGAAAAATGCAAATCAAGTTGTTTCGTTGCTTGAACTGTATATTTAAAGTTTTCTGCGGCATAAGACCTTACCAGTTCCAGCAAAAACTTGACCCAAATGCAATGATTATGTCATTTTCAGTTTGAATAACATGTTTTGCCAGGATTCCAATCGTTGCTCGGTTTGGATCACGCGACATGATACAAATCAGACCAAGGGTTGCATTTATTTGTGTTTGTACACAAGGGATCTTCGGATACCATCAAAAAAAGTAATTTCATGCAAACAAAGATTTCAACTATGGGTGGAAAATCCAAGTTACCCTGCCTGGGGAAAAATCTGAAGCAAGTTGCTGCGACAACGTTTGGGAGAACCGGGAAAAACTTCAAATTTCCCTATTTCAGTTTTTTTTTGCATTATCTCTGAATTATCTCTGCTATGTTTTTGTATTAAGAATGTTTTTGGTTTTGGAATAAACCCAGCGAACTTGAATTATATTACGACGACTCCTGATGAAAAACACCAAAGTGAACAACAACGTGGATAGTTATTTTCAATTCTGCCATGTTTGTGGCAGTTTGCGTGTTTGGGGGCGCTGCGGCAGCTTCGTTCGAAGGATTTCACCAAACCAGCGAAGCAGCGCCCCCAAACATACAAATTGCAACAAACATGGCAGAATTGAAAATAACTATCCACGTTGTTGTTCACTTTGGTGTTTTTCATCAGGAGTCGTCATAATATAATTCAAGTTTGCTGGGTTTATTCCCAAAGCAACTTGCTGCAGATTTGTCTCCAGGCAGGGAAACTTGGAACAAAACCCTATTTGCAGGCACTATTTTTCATCCGCGGTTCAAAATATGGGCTTAAGCACTATTTGCATGAGAATTTCGTGATGATAGCCGAAGATTCTTTGCGCACAGACATGAACGCAACCCTTGGTCTGATTTGTATTGGGTCACGTGATCCACGTCTTTACAAGATTTCACGGAAAGGCGGGAGACATAGTGGGAAACAAAGTGGAAGACAAAATAGAAGACAAAGCCAGATCCATGTCGTGACAAGATATCAAAGAGGAGCGGGAGATATAGTGGGAGACATAGTCGGACCAGGAGGCAGCCGCGCCAAAGTCATCTCGTGATAGGATCCAATTCTTGAAAGCCCACTAGAACCCCAACAGGTAAGCTGTGTGGGGAAAAAACTGTCCATATACCGTTCAAGCAACCTTATTTGCACTTTTCCCTTCTTATTTGCAATCTAAAAATGTGGTTTAAAACATCACTGTTTAATACCATGTTTTTGTGCCGGAAACCAGCTTTGTCATAAATGTTTTCACGCGCTGGCATCACGCGAATAGATTTCAAGGGCTGGCCAACCCTTATTTGCACTTTTGCATTCTTGAGTCTAAATCTACCCTGAATTCCAAAATCCAGCATTTAATCTTAATGGCTGTTTGTATCATGTACCTACAGTACATTTCAAGAACAAACATGCTGTGTGAAATGCTTAAAATGTCCAGCCCCCAGCCCCGGTTGAGAACCTGGATCATAGACTTCCTTAGTCATGGCAAATGACATGGCTGAGCACATCAAACTCCAAAAATCTTCACAAGGCAAACAAGAGAATCCCTGAAAAAACATGAGCAAATGAGATAACATGCTCATGATCTTGTGAAATCCCTTGAGTGCATCTCATTTGTGATGAGCTTCACTTTGGTCTCATCCTCCATCTTCCACGCTTTCGCTTCTTCAGAATCTACTTTGCTGAGGGATTCGATTACCTCATCAATGCCTCGAGAACCCTGTGCAATCTGCCTTTGCAGGTGATCCGCAGCGGCGCTTGGCATCACGAATTGCACCTTAGACGTGCCAGGAAAACCGGAGTTTCTGCTACCCGTAGCTTAAGAATCGACATTAGAATTATCAAGGCTTCAAATGCAGCAAACAACGAAGAATATAATGAAAGACGAAAATCACATTGGAATGCCAGTGTAGTATGTCGACGCTATGTCTTTGATTTTGGATCTTCTCAACACACGGCTGAAGCAGTTGCCTCGATCTCAATCGTGGATGCCACAAATTGCTCGTAGACCGTCCAGATGCGCGTCAGATATGTTGGTTGATTCCACGTATCCAAAATGGCAACCATCTTTCCGATACGTTTCAGATTGCTCTCGAAAACCTCCTCGAGATTGTCGCTTCCAGCACTGCTCTGCTCTACCAGGATTCGGTACTGATTGTTGGTGAAAAAGCACATGAAGAAGAAGCATGGACCAGCTAGGCTTTGCTGGAACATCTCCAGTGCACTATGCACCTGCGCTACTCTCGGGCATCTGGGCCTCTCTCTCTCTCCATCAGACAGCCGGGACTATTTCATTGTGTGCAGGGAAGCTGGAAGCCTCAACCTGGCTTTCCTCTTATTCTTTCAGGCAAGAAAGAAGGCCCCAAAACTGAACACTTCCTATGACTTACTGGCACTGGATTTGTGAATGGCCCGGTGACAAATATCTTCGAGCTTTGGAACATCAGAATTGCAGTGTCTCCAACATGACAACTACTCTGGTCACAAGTGCAAAGGAAAGCGGCACAGCATGAGACAAGAGGAAGTTCACAAGATGGCATAACATGTTTACAAAGACGAAAACTGTTCACCCAATTTGCCAATGTTCGCCTCCTGCAGACTGTACTTCCAAGTCCAGCTCATGAAATGTGTCTGTTCTCGTCGTTCACAGCGTGGGATCCAATCGACTAACGCACATCCAGCTCTATTATCACGCGGACAGACAACGTCTTGACCAATGGGATCTTCTGCCAGCCAAAAGGCCGTCTTCATGTCCTGGGCAAAAGTCGTCAAAAACAGTTCAGCCCTTTAACATCTGATGCGACGTGACATTTGCCCACCTGGGTGAAACTAAACGAAGGCTGTCAAAAAAGGCAGATCCAGTCAAAAGATCCAAGGTTGCTTCATATCTTGAAGAATTCCACATAAGATTAGCATCGAAATAGGCTTGCTCTCACCCTACGGGGCTGAGCAAGGTGAGCAGAAAACTTGAACAAGGATCGATGAAGGTTGGATCGTTCTTGCCAGTGCGTTGCGTTGCCAGTTCAGCGAAGTCAGCAGATAGCAGATATTGTATGCTGACCTGGGCCCGAGATCGTTTGGGGTCTTGACATGAAATCTCAAGGGCAGGAAATAGGTTTATGATGGTTTGTGAAAGAGCGACTGCACCAACATAGTCAAAAACATGTTTTGCTATCCAGAAACTCCGGCTCTTTGACTCTGCAGGGCGCGCATGGCAGACACCTTTTGCTCGAATTTGGCTTGCTGAAGCCCAAGACCACTCAATTTCTTCGAGTATGCCGTGAGCGTGTCGGGTTGCTCATCCTCAGATAGTCACCCCACAGGCTCATACACTCTCTATGTGACATCATGTCTTGAACATGTTTGTTGAAGAAGCTGAGCCCTCTATAAACCTCAAACTCCTGCATGGTGCAGTATCCATGCTAATTCACGCCTGGTCAAGCATCCATGCTGTGTATTGCTGCGTAAATTATCCCAATAGAGGCTTTCATTTGGCCAGGTGGGCTTGGCACATGATACGCTGACCAAGCATCCCAAAGTTGGGCGTAGACTTCCTCCAGGATGCGTTCAATCTTCCGAGCTTTGCGAGAGCTGTTCCAAGAAAAGGCTAGGCGACAACCAACCCCCAACGCAGCCAAACCAAGCGCCAGAACTGGCAAATGCCACCAGACCTCATGAGCATCATGAAATGGACAACTGCCATGAGCAAGCAATGCGAAGAAAGGCAGGGGTGTCTTGAAACATCAGAGCAAATCAAAAAAATGAAAGCAGCGTTCGTGTTCTAGCACATTCTGAATGTCGATGTTCATTTCGCATTCTGCCTGGCAGTGCGACATAAATAAACGGCAGGAGCACAGAAGGCAGAGTTTTCATCCAGCAGGATCGCACGATTTTCTGGTGGCTGGATTTTAGTTGCTGTGGTTGAGCCATCTATCTGTTTCGGACAATAGATCTGCGCTGCGGTTTTCAAGTTTCCGCACTAAAGAGGGGATCCAAAGTCCAAAGTACAATACAAAGAAATAGCTCACAGTGCGTGTGAGAGTTATTACATCAACCCCAACCCAACCCAACAGAATTAAACCCATCCCTAGGTCAGGAGCAACCTGTGACTGTCAAAACGGGAAAGTTGCGGCCGCGCAAGCTGGTCACGCGCAGTCACGAAGTAAAGTGAAGCCATTAAACATGGAACCTGAAAACCATTCAAGAATTTCAATCTATCTGACACAAGCCTTCTAAACAAGAGATTGTCCATCTCAATTCAGAATTTGCGTCCGGCCTGCAACACATGTATGATTCCTGAGCTAGAACATCTCACTCACCTTTGCAACGGATGTATTTAGAGCGCTGCAATGATGGCTGTAATGGTTGGTTGGTTTGTTATCTGTTTGTCTATTAGGCACACGCTTGCTGCCATTAGTGGTTCCATGATGGTGCTTGATATTATGGTGGCTATTGGTGGTGAACGGTGAATCATGGTTCCAAACGGTGGTTCAATGATTGTTTGATGATGGTAAATATTTTGTTTCCAATACTCAGTATTTCTGGACAGCTTGCGATCTAGGGACATGCACGCCATGTGCCACGAAGAAAAACGTGGCTCTGATGTTTATATACCTGTGGCTTTTATCCAAAGTTGAAATGGACCTCTCGTGCAAATCAACCAACAGTCCTCTATGGCCTTAACTTTTCAAGTGGCATGGTGCGTTCAACGACAGGTATGAACGTTCACTGTGCTCATGTGCACCCGTCGTCCCCGCGAAAGACTGAGGGGTTTGGCATCAGCCAGGCATTAGTCCATTCTATGAGATTCTGAAACTTCCATGTTCGTGCAAGAGCGAGGGGTTAGTGGCCATAAAGACTGATACAATGAAATCGCAAGCCGTTAGTGTTGAAGACGCGCAAGTTGAATTAAGTCACCGTTCCAGGCGATCAACAATTCACAACTGGCAGAGGAAAGGGGTCAGAAAAAAAGATTCCACTGCCAGCTTTGGCGCCATACGAAGAATCATTTGCTGAATTTCCATGTCCCAAAGTATCTCTAAACGGCGGTGACAACACAATGTCATCGCTTGGTCTCATTGCCCAGACACGCACTTGTTGTCCACCAACACCAACGGCAAGTTGCAGGGGAAGCAGCCGTCGACGCCACTCACAGAGTAGTGCGACTCCAAGCATTCTTCACACACGCTCCGCTCCTCAGAAGGAGTTGAACCTGAGGCAATGGAAGAAGAAAGCCAGCAATAGTACCATGCTAAAATCGGACAACACCAATGCCATCAACAGTTTCATCGTCTCGACAGTCTCCGCACCCTAACTAGTTTGAGCCACAACATAGGCTACCGCCAACCGACTGCCATCCCAACCTTCAGGGCACTCTTGACAGAAGCTTTGAGCTGGCGCGAATTGTCCGGCGTCACACCGTTCACACATGAGATTGTTGTGGCTCGGACCTCTCCCAGGTTGGCATGGAGGATTCAAGGTGTCGAACATTGCATCATGGCCTCAGGCTGTGGGAGTCAAGGGCAACATCAGCAAAACACGGGTAACATGCGCAGCTTGAAATCCTGAGGAACCATGCAAAATCCAAAAAAAAAAACTCCGCCCACTTCACACACTCGGCTAAGAAACTTTCCAAGGAAGAAATGTCCCACAAGCCAATCGAACTGTCAAAGGAGATAGCCCCCCTGAACATGTACTGCATGTCTCTCACTGCCGAGGTGTCCCAAGAGCCAATGTGCTGATTGAACGCTTCGGCCTTGTCGAACATGGACAGCATGTCTGTCACGGCCGAGGTGTCCCAGGAGCCGATTGGCTGATTAAACTCGGAGGCCAGGTAGAACATGTACTGCATGTCTGTGACTGCCGAGGTGTCCCAGGAGCCGATGGGCTGATTGAACTCCGTGGCCTTGTTGAACATGGACTGCATGTCTCTCACTGCCGAGGTGTCCCAGGAGCCAATGGGCTGATTGAACTCGGACGCCCCGTTGAACATGTAGCGCATGTATTTCACTGCCGAGGTGTCCCAGGAGCCAATGGGCTGATTGAAATTGGAGGCCCCACTGAACATGTACTCCATGTCAGTCACTGCCGACGTATTCCATGAGCCAATGGGCTGATTAAACTTGTAGGCCGCATGGTAGGCTGCAGCGAACATCCACTGCATGTCTCTCACTGCCGAGGTGTCCCAGGAGCCAATGGGCTGATTGAACTCGGAGGCTTTGGCAAACATGTGGCCCATGTCTGTCACTGCCGAGGTGTCCCAAGAGCCAATGGGCTGATTGAACTTCCCTGCCCCGTCGAACATGGACTGCATGTCTGTCACTGCCGAGGTGTCCCAGGAGCCGATGGGCTGATTGAACTCTGAGGCCTGAGAGAACATGGACTGCATGTCTCTCACTGCCGAGGTGTCCCAGGAGCCAATGGGCTGATTGAACTTCCCTGCCCCGTCGAACATAAACTGCATGTCTGTCACTGCTGAGGTGTCCCAGGAGCCGATAGGCTGATTGAACTCTGAGGCCTGAGAGAACATGGACTGCATGTCTCTCACTGCCGAGGTGTCCCAGGAGCCAATGGGCTGATTGAACGCTTCGGCCCTGGAGAACATGGACTGCATGTCTGTCACTGCTGAGGTGTCCCAGGAGCCAATCGGCTGATTGAACTCAGAAGCCTTGGCGAACATGTGGCCCATGTCTGTCACCGCCGAGGTGTCCCAGGAGCCGATTGGCTGATTGAACTCCTTGGCGCCATGGAACATGGACCGCATGTCTGTCACTGCGGAGGTGTCCCAGGAGCCAATGGGCTGATTGAACTTGTAGGGCACATTGAAGTTTGCGGCGAACATGTAATGCATGTATTTCACTGCCGAGGTGTCCCAGGAGCCAATTGGCTGATTGAACTGGAAAGCCAGGTAGAACATGTACTGCATGTCTCTCACTGCTGACGTGTCCCAGGAGCCGATGGGCTGATTGAATTGGGAGGCCATGTAGAACATGTACTGCATGTCTGTCACTGCAGACGTGTCCCAGGAGCCAATGGGCTCGTTAAAGCCTCTCATTCCGTAAAACAATCTCGACATGTTCGTCACTTTTGAAACATCGAAGTTGGCGATTTCTCCGTACGTGGAGATCACCCGCAACTTTTCCTGAATTTGTGTCACGTTGGCTTGAGAGGCCAACAAGAACCAACGGGATCGAAACTGGGAATTCTGACTTGTTTCGACGAACATTTGATAAACACACACTTGCATACAGTAGTCAGTATGAATATGACTATACGACTATACCCCACAAACCACGATCTTCAGCCAAGGTCTTTATCTTCGTTCGCAAATGTCTACAAGGTATGTGGGTGAAAAGTGCGAAATTTAGGGGCGGTGATATATTATATCGTGATTCAGTCAAAAAAACCTATTTCAATCATCCCAAATCCCTGCAAAATCTCAAACGCCAAGTGATCTTGCAAAACTGCCACAATTCACAACCGAACCTGCCAAGAGTCAGATGGATCTGCTCCAGAGTCCCAAGCGCGGACCGCTTCGCGTAGTTCGCTCCCATTTTGGAAGGCGCGGCAGCACTGCTCGCCTTGGGAGCCGCATGCCATCAGCACCGACAACAGCCACATCAACGCCATGGTGCTTGTGACAATGCAAAGGGCCCTCAGAACTCTGGGCCAATTTGTTCTGCAATTTTTCTTTGAAAGTTTGTTCTAACATGCGTTTTTTAATGTTTTTGAGACTCTTATGACTGGCACTGAACGATGGAATGCTCATGGCATGTCCTTGTCTTGGTCTCTTAGTCAAAATCTCTGGACCCTGGGCCGCCTTCAAGCCATGCAGAAGTGGCAGCAAAACAAAAATTGAAAACCAAGGAAAGTCACCTTTCTGGAGTTGTTCATGTCCGGCTCTCCTCCGATTCCAGGCAGTGGTTGTCGCACTCTGAATGGATGTAACATGTTGTAACTCGGAAACGACAAAGGCAGCTGGTTTCTTGACTGTTTTTCAGTTCGTGCACCAGGCTGCACACATTTCCCTTCCTCTCTCAGCATACGGAACCCTGGACGCTTCGTGTTTTACAAGAAACATGTGTGTTGACCGCAGGATAGCGAGATAAACGCTGAGGTATTCCTATTTTCATGAATTCTTCTGTTCTCCACGACTCCGCAAGCTCATGCTGCAACCCATATCCTGTCTGTGGATAGATCCTGCGAGTTGCCAGACGTCAATACATTCGCCTGTTCTTAGCAAGCACCATTGATCAATGATATTTTACACATTCTTCAGTTAAGAGGCAAATAAATGCAAATATTTTCAGTAAATTTAGAGGTATTTGAAAAATACACCACTAAAGTAAAATGTTGAATGACAATTTCCTTCGGACGAACAGAAACGTCACTGATACCAGTTTCCCACTACAATCTGTATTGAACATCATGCATCAGAAATCACAAGTACGAAATTTAGTCGCGTGTTCATAGCAAGGGAAAACACAGCAAAGCACGACAAAGCAGAGCAAAGCAAAGCAAAGCGAAGCAACGTAAAGCAAAGAAAAGAAAACAGAGCAAGCGAAGCAAAGCAAACCAACGCAATCGCAAAGCAAAGCAAAACCAAAGCAAACCCCACCGGAAAAAAAACAAAGCAAAGCCTCCCCAAACCGAAGCCAACCAAAGCAAAGTAAAAGAAAGCAAAGCAGAACAGAGCAAAGCAAAGCAAAGCAAAACCAAAACAAACCCCACCGGAAAAAAAACAAAGCAAAGCCTCCCCAAACCGAAGCCAATCAAAGCAAACAAAAAAAAACAAAGCAGAGCAGAGCAAAGCAAAGCAAAGCAAAGCAAAGCAAACGAAAACCTTGCACCGCAAAGTACGGCACAGCAAAGCAAAAACGAAAACCAAAAAAAAACAAAACAAAGGAGAAGCTCAACGAAGCGGCTATATGTGAACCGCTTCGGGGGGAAGGGGCTGCGCCTTTTTTTCATTTTTATTTGTTTTTTCCTTTTTTTTCTTGTTTTTTTCTTTTTTTTTTCTTCTTTTTCTTCTTCTTTTTTTTTCTTCGGTTCTTCTTCGCTTCTTCTTCTCTTCTTCTTCCCTTCTTCGTCTCTTCTTCTCCTCTTCTCTTTTTTGTCTCTTTTTTTTTTCTTCTTCTTATTTTTCTTCTTCTTATTTTTCTTCTTCTTTTTTTTCTTCTTCTTTTTGTTCTTCTTCTTCTTCTTCTTCTTCTTCTTCTTCTTCTTCTTCTTCGGTTCTTCTTCGCTTCTTCTTCTCTTCTTCTTCCCTTCTTCTTCCCTTCTTCGTCTCTTCTTCTCCTCTTCTCTTCTTTTTCTCTTTTTCTTCTTCTCTTCATCTTCTTCTTCTCCTCTTCTTCTTGAGTTCTTCTTCAGCTCTTCTTCTCTTCTTTTCCTTTGTATTTTGTCTTCGTTTTCTTTTTTCTTCTCCTCTCCTTCTCTTCTTCTTCTCCTCTCCTCCTCTTGGTCTTCTTGTCCTCTTCTTCTTCTCTTCTTGTTTTGCTCTTTTTTTTCTTTCGTAGCATCTCCTTTCTTCTTAGCATTTGCAGATTGACTTTTTCCAAATGGCCGATTACGAAGCGAGCACGCCTATCAATTCGTGGAAATCATTAAAGCATCAAACAAAGGAGAAGCTGCATGGACGCTGCCCTAACTCAGACGCTAAGCTTTTTTTTGCTCGCCTGCATCGCCTTGGTAGCACTAAGCTAAGGTCGATAAGAAGCAGTGAAACCAAGTGAAACAAGTGAAACAAGGTGAAACACAAAGGCTTCGAAGCATTGAAGCGTAGAAGCAAACGAAGCAGGCAGTAGAATTGCGAAAATCATGTACATGCCATGAATTCCCCGCCTCACAAGTCCTCTGCATGTCACTACTCGTTAAGCAAGAAGCGTTGCATTGGTTGCTGTGATAGCTAGCAAAGCTAGCTTGTGCATAGCTCCTCACTGTGTGCATCAACCAATTCGGCGGAAAATTGTGATGCTGTTTGCCCAATTGCAGTCGGTCGTATCTGTTGCTGATGTGTCATGCGATACAACTGTCCAGAAATCGCACAAAAAATCATATGCAGAGAAATTGTAGACTCGCCGTAACAAGAATGCCAAAGCGAGCTGATAAGCCGTGAACAAAACCCCCAAATGGTTGGCTGGCTCAGGGAGCCATGTGTTATCTGGGGGTGACATCCTCCAGAGCCTTTTTTTTGCTCGCCTGCATCGCCTTGGTAGCACTAAGCTAAGGTCGATAAGAAGCAAAAAAATGTGAAACAAGTGAAACAAAGTGAAACGAAGACTTCGAAGCATTGAAGCAAAGAAGCATACGAAGCAGGCAGTAAAAACTGCGAAAATCATGTACATGCATCGAATTCCCCGCCTCAGAAGTTCTCTGCATATCCCGTCGCATGAAACCAGAAATATTCCAGTGGGTTCTGCAA
>VSDK01029121.1:63413-104059 GCA_009767595.1 Symbiodinium kawagutii | reverse complement strand
AACAACAACAACAACAACAACAACAACAACAACAACAACAACAACAACAACAACGACAACAACAACAACAACAACAACCACCACAACCACAACCACAACCACAACCACAACCACAACCACAACCACAACCACAACAAACAACATGATCGTCGCCCACAACATCAACATCAGCGTGCATCCCCCGGTCGTTGCAGCGCCTGTATAGGTGGAGCACCTCAGTTGCGGAGCGGTTGATCTGTGGCTGACCTGGGTCCATGAAGGCCGGCTACCCCGGCTACATCCCAAGCTCGGCTACACCCCTGAAATATCATGAAATCCGATCACTGACCATGGGCTCGGGTGGATACTCAGCAGGTTGATGGATAGTCAACGGGTCGATGGATGGTCAGCTGGTTGGTGCTAGTCCGGTGCCCAGCTCCTCCTGGACGCCCAGGGGCCGATGGTGGCTAACAGCTGCTGCTGCATCTGCAGCATCTGCACCAACTGCTCCGCGACGTTCACCGCGGGAGTGGCGCCCTCGGTTGTGGCCGGGGACGTTGGGATTCTGAGGATGACACTGAGGATGAGGGATGAAGGATGAGAATGTTGAGAATGTTGAGGATGAAAAGGATGATGATGATGATGATGATGATGATGATGATGATGATGATGATGATGATGATACATATACATAAACATATACATAGACATATACATATACATATACATATACATATACATATACATATACATATACATATACATCAGTTCAAACCAACAACCAGCGTCTGGAGTCTGGAGGTGATGGGCTAGATTTTCCTACAACTTCGCAGCTTTAGCATGTCATAGCATGTCCTTTCCGTCTTGTTTAAAGCTGCGAAGTTGTGAATAATATTCACAAGTTTACCACCGTTGGTCTTTTCAGAGTGTTGGCTTTGCACTCATGCTACCTTGTGTTATCTTGGCTCCTAAACACTACCAACTATTCACAGTGTCACAGCTCTCAATTCAACCATAACAATCCATCCTATTCCACCCTTGTATCCAAAAAAACCCATTCACATCTCTGAAAAACAACCACCCAAGAAACATTCACATCTCTGAAAAAAAACCTCATCCAACCATAACTAACCACCATCCAACCATAACCACTACATTTCGTCAGCGCGCTCCTGGTCCAACTGGCTCCTTCCAGCAGCCCGTTAAGCGACCCGTGGCCGGCGCTGCCAAGGCACGGTGCTGGGCATGCGCCGCGCGCCGTGGATGGTGGGCGGCGGCGTGGAGGCCACGCTATGGGGCGACAAGGCTCCCAGCGAGGCGTCCTGTGGGGGTGGTCCCGTCATGGCTGGGCGACCCGTGGATGGTGAGTGGCCCTAAGCCATGGGTTTAGATGTGGTTAGTTGGTGGTTTATATGGTGGTTTCTTAAAATAGGGGACCCCCAAAAATGGTTGGTTTATTACTATAAATGACTAGTAATGGATGATTTAGGGGTACCCCTATTTTGAGAAACCACCATATGGTTAATTAGTTAGTTATTGATGGTTTAACTAGAAGGGATCATAGCCAACCAATGGGTTTAAGTTCATGTATGGTTAGTGACCCCTCAAAAATGGTTGGATTGTTGCTTGAAACGGTCAATAGTCGATGTTTTGGGGGGTCCCCGATGACTTGAGAAACTCCCATATATGGTTGGTGAGTAAGGGATGATAGCCAACCATAGGGATCAACTCTAAGGATGAACTCGGGGGTTCATTGGTAACCAGGGACCTATTAAAGAACATGGAAAACATGGAATGTTTTATGGTGAACTATGGTGAAGTACAGGGGATGATAGTCAACAGTAAGGTACAATGGTTGATGATGAGTAATGATCAGTACGGTATATAGTGGTTATAATAACCAACAATGAGGAGCAGTAAGGTATGCAATGTTTGATGGCTGATTCATGATCAATGATAAGGCATATAATGGTAGATGATGGCTGATGGTCAATGAATGGACCATTACTGGCTAAATTATAGTTCTAGTATGCTTAACTGATGGTTAAAGTCACTGATGGTTCCTCAGTGCTTCATTCATGGGTCAATCGGCAACTAACTGTTATTACTGGCTAATTACTTGCTACACCCCAGTAAACTGAGAAGTTGTCTTTTTTTGAGTTGATGCTCAAGCATGGATTCTGATCCGGATGACGCTCCTCGATGCGATGATGATGATGATGATGATGATGATGATGATGATGATGATGATGATGATGATGGTAAATCGATGGTCACTGTTAAAGTGGTCAAGCGCAGTTCAAGGTTAACAAAGGTGAATCAATGGTTGATCGTCAACTAATAAAGGTTGATAGTGACTGAGTTAGTGAGAATGGTGGATGATGTCTAATGATAATGGTTCATGATGGTTTATGATGAGTTGATGCTCATCTTAAGAGGTCAAGTTGATGCTGGAGCTTGGGTCGAATCATAGGAAAAATACGCCTAGTGATGATGAATCCTTATGGTGAAGTCTTGATAACAAATCAATTGCTTGATGGTGAATCACGTGATGAAAAATACTCATGACCAATGATTGACAATCTTTGCTAAAGAATAATAAATGTCACCTGGTTGGTTTACTTAATTTATACAAAGGCTAATGGACCTTGTGCTCCAGTGGGATTTTGTCCAGTTGTTGTTACAATCACTACGGTGACATGGCGGATGCCCCTCAATCAAGAGCTGTGCCTCGGAAACTATGTGGCGGTGACCCATCCTCGTGTAAAGATGGTCCAAATACCCTGGTCTAATCATCAACCGCCAAGAGCACTGAGTTGAATCCCACATTCAGAAACAATTTTAACCGGTTGGTGGTTGAACCACCCCTATGAAATATAGGTCAACCAACCATTTGTTAATAAGAACTGGGGGAAATATAACATGTTTGAAACCACCAGCCAGATTTTAAGGTTAGGTATCCTGCTATATCAATCAGTCTCACCACATTGTCGCTGGTGATAAAGCCACTCATCCCAAGAATATGCTCGCAATCCCCAGCTATGGTTGGACATTCAAAAATCATCGTCTGAAACCACCAAGGAGTAAGAAGCACTATATGTTACTAAGTATGACAAACAATAAATCTCAATAATCACTATGATTGACAGTCCAGTATTGTTTCTCATATTGATTTACTAGACAATCATCTGGAAATGACCATAATTCATCACCACATTGATGCATATTTTATCCCATCCCCTTTGACTTTTTGAACATTGTTAAATATTTCAATATGATTGATTCGTCACCGTGATGACTGACCAACTGATTATATAATTGTGTGTTTCTCACAATAGGGTGCCCCCAGTTATCATCCAGTTGATTGACCATTTGAAGTAAGTAACCAACCATTTGGGACCGAAGTAGTAAACCAACCATTTGAAGTAATAAACCAACCATTTGATTGATCACCAACCATTTGGCTATGGGTCAAAACCCTTAGTCCCCCTGGTTCCCCTAGTATTAACCATTGTTTTCCCTTATTATTGTTGGTAAATCCTCCATGAACGTTGGTTGGTTAACTGCTTGACCCATGGCCATTTGAGTAGCCCTATGGATTGAGAAACCCACGACTCAGTCGTGATTCATCACGACAGTCAGCTCGCTCCACATCTCCACAGCAGCCCCACTGAGGTTCTGGCTGATACCGTACCTGGGGAAGCGTTCACAGCCGGTCACGGCCAGTGGAGCTGCAATGGATATGCGCTGAAATGTGGGGATGAGCTGAACATAAATTGCTGGAGATAAGCTGATTTAGTAGGGATGGGTGGAGATAAGCTGATTTAGTAGGCATGTGATTGACTGATTTTTGGTGTTCAATCATGGTTTCCGTCTGTTTGAAAACAGCATGCTCCAGGATAAGCTATTGTTTTATAGCTTTAGTGAACAGTATGATTTATTGAAGTGATAAGATGTGAGAAGCTATTGATCCACTTATATGTTGATTGATAGGCT
Source organism: Symbiodinium kawagutii (assembly GCA_009767595.1). NCBI lineage: Eukaryota > Dinophyceae > Suessiales > Symbiodiniaceae > Symbiodinium > Symbiodinium kawagutii. The sequence goes on along the minus strand of VSDK01029121.1, from coordinate 100,084 downwards.
GAGAATGCTTTCAATATATGTTGAAGCCATTACACTGATCAACAAGCTCAGATGACTTTCTACTGAAGTTGATAAGCTGAGTTAAGCTGGGTCAAAATGGTTTAATTAAGAGGATAAATCAACATTGGTACCGTTCAGTACATGTCATGTTTTTAAACCTATTCTTAATCATATGGTGAATCATGGCTACTGCTTTTGACTGTGAATCTGATATCGGCGGCAGTCAGTCTTGCTGGCCGCAATTGATTTGATAGAAACAGTGCGTAATACATTGAGTATCTGTGAATATTTTCAAATACACATACATATGATTATTCATAATCATAAATGATTATCCGTCCTGCCAACATACATGATTGAACGAATGCATGAAAATTAGATGATACAGTATGTGGTGTTGCTCATAGCGTTACAATTGTCAATCATCACATGTATAATTCGTTGATTGTTGTATCACCAGTACTCGTTGTTAAGAAACAGGTGGACACATTTTGTGTTCATCAAATTGCATTCTAGATTGACCAACATAAACGATACAATAGCTAGCACTTGGCAATGGCATAGTCCTCAACAATTGAAACCTCGCACAGGTCTGATCAAATCAACCCGTCAAACATCGTCAAGGTATGGTTTTCCATAATTTTCGATCGCCAGCCGGGACTTCTGTACATATCCGTGTTGATGTAAGCATCCATGTATTCATTTGTTTCTATATATAGCACGCACTTGTCTACGATCTAATGCTTGAATATAAGGTAATCATACGCATAGCACTGTATATTTACTACCTGAAAATGAATTATGTACTGTTATATACTGTGTAATTAATGATGCATAGGGTTGGATAGTGTTGCACAATGCCATCCACAGGTACATTTATTTATACATACAGTGCAGTTTACAAGTTTGAATTTCTTGAAGGTGCATCCCGAAAGATGATAGACAAACCCGAAGCTGTGGTAATTGTATTTGAGAAGCCATAGGTTAAGTCCAGGGTAGAAGTACCACAGTGTGCGTTCATGCCGATATGCAGCAACCAATTGTTGGAACAGGTAATGTCAACCACATTGGAACTTAACAGAACCAACAATGACGGACTTATGAGGATGCAACCAAAAGTGTCAACTTGACCAACACTAGTGAAGATCAAACTAATTGAACAAAAATGCAAATAGAATATCACAAACCACAATGGGCAATCTAATAAGAAACGACATCTAACAATCACAGGCAGAAAAAGATAAGAACCACTGCAAGTGTTCTGCCATAGTAGCCATACAAATAAATATAACATGATGACATGCCTGTTGGGCACGACAGGAGTCATGCATCATCAAAGTTTTCTTGGTTGATCCGTTGAAGCCACAGGCATCTAGTACCTTTGTCAAAGAGAGTAGTTGAACATGTTGCATCAACCAGCCACTGAAGGCATCAATCAATCAACCCGTTAGTCAAACAACTAATTCACCAACAAATGAAGCAAGCAAGAACCCACCAATCGAGCAATGCATCACCTAAACAAATAATCAACAAGTCTGTCAATTGGTGAAATCAGTCACCAAATCAACGAAGGAATCAACCAATCCACCCAACAACCAGCCAAGCAACCAATCAGCGAATCCACCACAACCAACCAACCAATATCTTTTTTTTTAAAATCATCAACAAATCAACCACGTAATTAGTCAACCCATGAACCAAACAACCAATAAACAAGACGAGTCCCTACAAACAATACTTTGCCTACGCGAGCAAGGATTGGACAGCGCCAATGAGGGGCGTTGTTGCCACACAAGGGAACACTCCTGGCAACCAAGTGACTGGCAGTTTCGGAAAACAAATCCAATCGAAAGTTTGGCCTTAGTTGGCTGTGGGTCAATACTAAGCATCCAAAGTAGATGTTAGTAGTTCACAACCCAACAGTTAGACTAGATTGGTCGGAATGCTCTCAAGGGGGACAGAGTATTGACCCACAGCCAGTTGGACGCTGTTGAGGAGGGCTGAAGTGGTCAACATGTGTTCGGGATCATGGACTTCAGCTGTGCAGATCCATAACATGGCACAGATGTGACAAAGAGGAACGTCCATTCTGCTGATGAAGCACATATGTGTACATGTACGTCATACGTATGCGTATATGCGATATACATATAGATAGATATATATATATATAAATAAATGTACATCTATATACACACTCTCATCAACCTGCTTCCGCCCGTTCAACCCTTGCATACATAGGTACAACCCGCAGCCTAGCTTCTGGCTCAAGTTGTAGTTACATAGTTGCATACATACTCGTTGCTCGCACACACTTCTAATAGTGTAGTTGGAACATCGATAGATAGATGGATAGAAAATCACAGAAATAAATAGATAGATAAGATAGATAATTAAGATGCAATAAAAGATAAGATAGATAAGATAAATGAAATAGACGACAAGAAAGATAGATAGAAAGAAAAAAAACACATGTTGACAAATATGGACAGATATTGATAGATACAATCATGTTGGCATCATCCTGTTCCTTTGGACACCTGAAAGTGTAGGAATCGGATTCGCCAAAGTTCCTGAATTGGTGCATGGACCAGCGAAGGCTGAGGTGGACTTTGGAATATCAATGAGAGCACCCGGATGGTAAGTCATCACACATTCTAGGATATACTGGCTGGTTTGAACATCATCAAGCTTTGGAATATAAATGACTATCAACATACTGGCTGACCTGGCAGGTTTACAAAACAAGCATCCAACCTCCGACTCAACGGACTCAACCACAACAACTGGCTGGTTTAAAACCTCTGGAAGACTCAACCCCGACTCAGGGGCTCAGCTCCCACGTCTTCGTCCCTTCTCCGAGTCGAGTCGTGAGGTCACAAAACGCGCTGGGACCCGAGTCACGGAAGGCTGGGATACACGTGACCATCCTGCCATGCTGCTCTGGAAGAAAGGCCCTGGGTGGCCCAGCAGTGGCCGAGCAGGGGCCAGAGAATGTGCGCCAGGGATGATGGCTGTGGCTGGTGCCGTGCTGGTGCCATGCTGGTGCCTAGAAATGCTTAATGATGAACAAATGTTGAAGAAATATCATTGAATATTTAGGAGTCTTCACATGTCGTACCAATTTGGTTGTTTCTCAAACTTGGGGTACCCCAGAATCATCCAATATTAATCGTTTCTAGCAGCAAACCAACCATTTTCAGGGTCCCCTATGGCTTGAGAAACCACAACTTCTGTAACAAGGGCACCTCTGGACACACCTATGGCTGCAGCAAGATTGGCAGTTGGTTTCTCCGCAATATCTGGGCAATTTGAAAAGAGCTCAACCGTATTGGTTAAGGATCATATATCCAATGGTCCAGCAGTGCAATATATGGCAGTCAATTATAAAATATATGTATCATTCATCAACATATTACTTAACTCAAATATATATATATATATGTATGTATCATGAATCAACTAAATTTATCAATATATATATATATATATTATATACATATACAGTCATATACATATATACACTATATATCAATGGTTGGTTCATGCGTGTTGCTTCATGTTGCTTCCCATAGGAATCTCAGGGCTGGCTGCGACTGGGCAGCAGATCGTAGCGATCGGGCGGACAGCTGGCTGGGAGTCGAATCTTCCTGGCAGGCGGGCAACGAGCCGCGCAAGCGTGCGAAACGGGGCGGTTGCGTAATGCCAGAGGTGAATATGGCCATGGCAGTTAACCAACCAACTAATGGTGGATTTCCACCAACAATACTAGGGAAAACAATGGGTAATACTAGGGGAACCAGGGGTACGGGGTGAACTGACCCACTGCCATATCTGGTGGTTTCTCAAGTCATAGGGAGCCCTACCAAAGTTGTGGCTGGTTTATTACTGCAAATGGTTATTCATGGATGATTCAGGGGGGATCAATGGGGATCCCCTATGACTTGAGAAACACCCATATGGTGAATGCTTGGGCTTGTGGTTGGTTCTCGTTAATGGCTGATCCATATCTGGTTAATTCATGGTTGGTATCTCTGGTTATGGTTGGGTTCATATCTATTTAATAGTTGGCTACAAGGCGGTTGATGACTGGTTGATGGGTTACTTGCTTAAATGGTTACTAACATTATACCGTTGATGGGTCAGAACTGGTTAGTGGTCAATGCTTTGCAAATAGCTATGAAAAAACATCAGTAACCATCATCAACCATCATTCATATCTGATCATGAACAATCAACTAATACATGGCAATAGCGACCCGGTTCATCAAGGACTATCATTCATAGCCTGCTGCATCCGTTAAGAAGAACCATGGTGAAGAATGGTTGATGTCGATTGTGTAACGCTGGGAATGGACCAAGTATGTAGATCCCTGGGGCCATGACATTGAAATCCATTCATGATAGTTGTGAATAGGAAGTTTGAAAAAATATCATGCTGTCCTATGCATTATCTACACCATCACTTGGATGCATGAGTTCACAGAAAACTTTAGCAACAAAACATTGAAGCGAAATGATGTTCTTTTCATACTCAGCAACCACCCATTCACCACTAACCAATAAGCCATTAATTGTACAACCAGCTTCATGAACCGGGAACCAGCCCTTAAGCATTGCTGATAACACCTGGTAGCAGCAACACCTTGGCTGTTTTGGCCAAGCCATCACAAGGACAACCATGGTTTCACCGCGGAGTTGTCTGCAAGCTTGCTGAACTGTTGCAAACGTTGCTCAGTGTCATTATTATTGTCATTGTTGAACTTGTTGAACTTGTCGAACTTCTTGCTGTTGTTGAACTTATTGAACTTGTTGATGAGTTATTTGTTTGTTGCTATCGATATGGATTCGTCCATAGGTATCCCCAAAGTTACTGCTGCACCCGATGAATCAGCAGATAAGGCTGGTTGGTTGAGGCGTACCACCCTGACGCCCTAGACATCCTGGTCAACTGATCACGGCACCATACCATCAGCTCGACGCCCCAGAGATACCAGTGGGCGAACTCCAGGTTGCAAACTTGAAACTACTACAAACATAAATGGTTAATGATATACCATATTGGTTAATTAATTTTGGTTAATTATTGATATACCAGCATCATATCATAAACCAAAATCCTTACACAATATCATTAACGCTAGCTATTTCTCTTACGATTAAATGATATAATGGTTAATGATACAATTCCACATATATATATATATTTATATAAATCATTCTGAATGATCATTGTGGTCAATGATATTGGTTCATATTGGTATAATGATAATGGTTCTTGGTTGACCTTTGTTGTTGACAACCCTTCTCAACCATCCTCATTGATGACTTTTTACGAGAAATTGACCATGGTTCATTACTGAGACAATATTCTGACGAACAACTGTTATTCACCATAATTGACCATCACTACCCCATCACTATTGATGATTGTTGATGGCCATCAACCATTGATCATTGTCTGGTTGGTGCTATGCTCATCAACCCACCAACAACCATCTGTTGATACTAGGAAAAATAGAAAACGCAAAAAAAATGTTTTAGTTGACCATTGATTAATAGAGGTATCCCCCAAAAGCTTTGGTTTCCTGTTTGAATCGGACCCCCAAATTAATAAATCTACGGTTTATTTATCCGGGGTTACTGGTTGGTGGTTTCAACCCCTGGGGAAATATTAGTCAACCAACCATTTGTGAACAACTATTAGTGAAAACAAAAAATGTTTAAGACCACCAACCAGGTTAACATTAGTCATTGATCATTCTTGTTGTTTTTGCGGCCCTCGTTGTTGTTGCGCCCAACTGCTTGGCCCAAACCATTTCAACAATGATCACCATCGTCATGATCATCTGGTCGCTGGTTTTCCAATCCACCCCTTAGTCATCATATTCATCGTCATCAACAAAAGATTTACTCTGACGGATGGAAAAGTGGTGGAATTCGCAGGGGCCTGTGCGATCTGACAGTTCGGTGATGAGGGGCTGACCTTAGTACTCAGAGCGCGTGGGAGGGTAACCAGCAAACATTTACCAGCGCATGAGTTAGTGAATAATAAGCCAAATAATACATTGTATATTTACCTAAATTTACAGATGCAATGACCAGCATGCAGGCAAAGATACCGTACATGGAGCATATGGGTAATGATGAATTATTGGTGAGATAATCAGCAACCATGGGATATGAAGCGACCAAGAATGATGGGTCTGTTAGTGATTGTTAAATTATTTGCAATGGTGAACTCCCGATCTGTCTAGTTGAAACGGAAAAGTAGAAAACACAGCCTCCCATCTGGTGAATTACTCTCCTCCTGGTAGCACCTTAGCTCCCCTTTTGAAGGGGTAGAAGGGGATACCCCTGGCTCCGAATCGCTCCCTCCCAACCACCAGCCAGTAGTAGTGCGAATCATTTTGAATAGCGTCCATTCAGAAGTTACCAAGGAAAAGACGCTGCACCTGATTACATAGAAAGTGGAGGCTCAAGGAGATTCATCCCCGTTGCACGCATTTAGAATTCCATGTTTACTATACATACTGTTTAATTACTTCATCTGCTGCGTATTTGTGGGATTCAGAGTCCCCGAGCATAAACTAAGATCTGATGTAGGGCGAAACAAGACTTCAAGGAGGGTAGAATAGACTGAATGCAGTGGGGCTTCCATGTTGGGTAATATTTGTTTCCACTCCGTGCCCATATACCATAATTACCTCTCTGATCAGCCAAACGGGATTTCTGAATCTCGATGTTTGGCAAGAGCGAATCTTTCGAGCTTGTGCCACCCAACGAGGCATCACTTGGAGTATTGCAGAATAATTCATCAAAGTGTAGAAGTCTTCTTGAGCACCAACAAATATCACCGAACGCATCATCAAAGTTATCAACAAATATACAGCATTCAAAATATTTGAATGTAAACAAAAGCATCAACAAATATCGGTATCACCAAATCTCAGGATACAACTGCTAGTGGTGGTGTTTGTCAAGGTGCAGTAGACGAAGCAAGTAGGCAGTAAGTGGTGACACACCATGTTCACTTTGGCAAGAACGCCCACTACACAATGAAGGAACTCTGCAAATGCGGGTGTTTCTCACAGCCTCAAACCTACCGCCAACGAGGTACCGAGTCTGTTAAGTACCCAACAGTTTTGGCTAAATGACGTTCAACACTATCCCTCCACATATAGTCTTGAAGACAGACGAGGCTGCCTGTCTTCCTCTGAGGTATGTCATTCTTTCAGGATCTCAACTCTGAACCAGTGCAGCATTTCAACCACCATCGAGACGCTGGAGCTCTATCACCCTATATCTTGCTTGATAAACTACCGTTCTACAGGATGGCTAATGATGGTTTATAGTGGGTGATGGTGAATGATGGTTCATGATTACATCATCATATCTGCTGGAAACATTGGTTTCTATCAAAACCGTCGGCCCTTTGCAGGATCCATGCTTACCCAAGTCACCATGTAAAAGAAGCAGGGCGCATTGAACCCATCAGAAAATCTATGCAATTTGGAGCCTTTCTTTCCAAGCACCGTTGAGAGACGACAAGTGCTCAAAACCAACAACCAGTATATAGTTGCTGCTTTTTATGCCTCGTTGCCTTATCAGCCATCACTAACCATCATTACCCATCACTCATTCAGAATCAGCAACCACTATTTGCCATCGTTAATCATCATTGAAGCACTAGCGATCCTAAACCATCGGCAACCACCGCGAAGCGTGACTAAGCACTACACTGCGTACCATCATGAACCATCGTTCACCATCACTACCCACCATTAACCATCATTAACCATGGGGTGCACCGACTCAAGACGGCACTACCCCTTACAGTACGAGCGCCATCATTCATGAACCCTCATTTATCACTAAACACCATTTCACTCTGGTAGACTACTCTGGAAGCTAAAAACCACCATTCTTTAGAGGTGAACCCGTTATAAATGGCGGATTTGTTTACTTCCAGGTCAGTTTGCCGCAGACAAAGCATCACCACTCGTCACCGCCGTGCGATCACGTAAAGTCGCACCCTCTGAGGGAGTCACGCCCGTCAGTTCTGGGACTCCGCACGACCCGTTGTTCCTCGGCAGACTCCTGAGGGAAAATTCGAAAGGTGTAGACATATGCAGATGTATTCGCATCTCCATGCACAGATCAAAATCTCAGAGAATTTTATGAAAATATTAGTGCAAACAACCAAAACTATTTGCATGCTTCAAGAATTCGTTGCTTGCAACTTATCAGAAAGACATACATTCGCTGCGCATTGGATCATCGGAATCCATCCTCTATTTGCATACACTTGTGCCATCTTGCGTGGCTATTTAAATATACTGATATACTGGTTGGTGGTTTGTGCATACAACCCCTCTGAAAATTATTACCCTACCAACCAATCATTTGTTAATGCTAGGGAAAACAAATAATGCTTAAAACCACCAACCAGTATATTCCTTGAATTCTGTTGGAGTCTTTGTGTGCCGGGAAATATCAGATGCGTGACGAGGGGGTTGTGACAATGGCCAGTGCTGAGTTGCGGTCACCAAAAGTCACCGAGTCTGCCAGAGTCGGTGGGCCTTTTCCAACGAAAATCTGATGTGCGGCAATGATGCGGATGCTCTATCAAAAACTCATGGTCACATCATGATTTATCAATCAGAATCATTCAACATGTTTCTCCTTTCTCAAAATGTTTCAACTTGTTTTCACTAGTCAAAAAATGACCATCATGTCCAAAAACTGATGAGAACTAATCACAGACTAACCAGCAACAGGAGGAAACACCATCACCAATCGAACAAGAATTTGGCAACGATGAACAAACAGCTGGTTGATCACAAGAAGGATTGCTTCGTTCACCTAGAGGGATTCCTAATTGGATTCTGATCTCCAAACACAGCTGGTACATCCGCTGACACAAACAATATCAAATGAAAAGATAATGAATGTGGATACATCATGATACATCTATCACCGCCCACATCATTTCCTGGTTTCTTTCCTACTTGCCAGGATCATCCAGGGAAGTGTACCTCTATGGACGCCATGATTCCTCAAGGGAGCTCCAGGTGTGGCGCTTTCATCGAGGTGGATCCCGCCCAAGCGCAGCAGCACCGGCGCCTGTCTCAAACTCGACTGTTCTGGAATGTGGTGCAAACGCCTGGCTCTCGTTGAGGACCCAGCCATTTCAAAGCCATGATTCATCAGGGAGAAGTAGGTTGTTACAAGATGATTCGTAGTCAAATGGGTTGTTAAGTAGGTTACACGCCAGGAGTGATTCTCAGAGGCAACTCGAAATCACGATGTTGCACACTGAAAGAAATCGTGTTCAGCAAACCCTTCTAGCACCATTGTGCTGCATAAGTTTTCCAATCCAAGCACTTCTGACTGGTATTTCTTCAGGTCCTGTGCATCTACAGTGAATCCAACGGTCGGTTTTAGTTTCATTCGACTTTCTTGGCTCATGAGGCTCATTTTTATCCCTGACTTGGGGAAAAATGCTGAGGGTCACGAGGAGGAAACATTGATTCGAATCACCAACTCATCAAGAGTTTTTCACCTGTGATACCACCGTTCAAGGTGAAAAATGTCCACCGTTGGTTTCAACTCCGAGTGACCCTTTCAAGTTGGAGTTGTCCAGATAGTTCCAAGCATTCGTTGCTGAGACTAGATGACTAGATATGCTTATCCATTTCAACGTCAAGCTGAAATAAGTTTACTCCAAGCGCTCCAAGTACTGGCTGCCTTGGAATCGACATCATACTATGACCTCTTCAGATTCATATGCGTTCATAGTGTACTCACCCTGTGGGCAAATATTTAAATTGATTTGGCATTGGTTTCAACCCGTTGGTCAGGTTCAGGGCACCAATTGAGCACTGTCACTGAACATGCCATGATCAATTTACAGAAGAACATGGCTGCATGTCGAAATAATGTGACACCTTAAATCCTTTTCCCGATATTGCCTAATGTGCCAACGCACTTCAGTATGGCTCTCCTTTGACATGTTTAAGTGCGTCTACATACACAAAAGTGGTCAACAACCAATGCTGCTTAGCAGCACCCACGGGATACAATACATTTGGTACCTCCATAAACTCCGACGAACTGTCACTTTACATTCTAATCCACCGGACATCCTCACAACTACAAGTAGGTGGAGGATGCAACTTCACCATCAAAATAGTGATCGTCACCAAACAAATGAGGAGATAGCTAATGCTCTAGATGTAAACAATTCGTTGATACAGATCTGTCTATCGATCTTTCTATGTACGTGCGCATGTCGCATGTAACATGCATGTATCTCTTTTTATGCGTCTGCACAAATGACCGCTACTGGTTCAACTGAGAGGTCATCTATGCATGCATTATCATGCATTGATTACAATGGAGTCAATAGAGAGAAAGTGATTTAAACCAACTGGCTTACAGGAAAATACCAGGAAACCACTATAAATCCTGGTATGTAAACCATTGCAAACCATTACTTTCCTGCAGCCAAGTCCTATGTTTGAATGGATCGAGCTCAGTGGCATTCCGATCCACGAAGAAGCGAAAGTGCAAAAATCCGAACACAGCAGGCATTGCTTAAGTCATGTGCGGTCATATCGATTCCGATGAAATCTTCAAGCACCTGACAAGCAACCAAGCTTTCTGATCTTTCTGATTAGTTTCCTACATAGTTTACCCTTGGTAAAGGGTACCAACTGATTGTAAACTATGATCTACTTAGTTTTCTTCAAGCAACCAACCAAGCTTCCTTCATAGTTTACCCTTGCATCCTACGCTACTAGCACTTGGTTGGAACCCTGCTGGTAGCTCCACACCTCGAAGCCGACAAAGTGGAATACCTCCGCGCCAACAAGCGACGCAGCAGCACGTCCTGTGGCGCGCCGCTGCTAAGGTGGACGGCTATGGCGGGCTGGGGCAAGGTTTACCTATGTGGGTGCTTAAGGGGTAATGGGTATTGAAACTCAATAATATTTGTTCTGTACTAATCGTGGTTTTGCTCAATATTAGTATTAGTGAATTAAATTGATAACTTAAATACTGCTGTCTTTCATATTGAAAGTCTGAATGGGTGTCACCCATTGATCATCTAAAACAGACTGTTTGGGGATGGGGTCCCCTACATTGAGCAGGCATATCTACAATGGTACACCTCCCCATTTTCTTAATTTAGCTTCGTCCATGGCTGGGAAACTACCACGCAAATGGTAGATTCTGAGCCAAATGGCTAACTATTACATACCAATCAATTCTTCTAATTCTATCTAATTAGCGTGCTATATGAATCTTCTTCTAATTCCATACACGTGCAGATTTACATTCCCTAGATATGCACATAGTGCCTTATGTATCAACGCGCACATGAATACATGTACTGTACATGCGTATTTATACATTTTGAGGTACTTGTCATATATTTGCCTCTGTAAGAATATGTGACTTGTATACATATCCTTTCATTTACACAATCAATCAACGCTCACACACGCAAATCGCAAAGGTAACACACACACACACACACGCATTGATGTATATACATAGATATGGATATGAATATGTACAATAGGTTTCTGTGTATGTATAGGTATTTCGAGCATTAGGTATTTCAAGCATATAAACATATACATGACAGCACCAGTGTATGTACCCATATCCATTCGCGTACATATCTGGCACGCGATCGCAAATCCTTCAGCAAGTTGGTGTCAAGCCTACGGTGCAAGAATAAAGAACCACACCATACATTACTAGCTATAATGCTAGCTAGCAACATATCCAAAAATTATCTACTATGATACTAGCTATCATGGATTGTATTAGATTGTTACTAGCTATCGTACCACAGCAAAGAACTACCGGTTTATTACATATAAGCTTCTACAGGTAGTTATAGGTGATTATCGGTTACTACTACAGGTTATTACTAGCTATAATGCTCCCATGGAAAAAAACAAACAAGTTATATAAGTGCTACATACGTCACTGGTGGTAGTAAGCTATAATAAGCTGCATAATACTAGCTGGTAATCATAATATGGTAAATGACATGGTAAATGACCATAGTACATAGATACATAGGTTGTTTAGTTTCGTAGTAGCTGGTAGTATCAGTGGTATGTGAGCATAGTTGGAATTGTGGCTCAACGCCGATTTGTCAATCCTGCTCATCGTAAACATAGAATTCATCATGTTACGTCGATGATCATGTGAAAGCCATTCAACATCTGTGCGTCTGTGTATGTATGCAGGGTATCTGTGATTCTACTTCTGAATGCACGTGTGCAAGTGCTTCCATGCATCTGTGAGTGCGTGTGCATACGTGTCTAAGTGTGTGTGTGTGTGTGAATACAATTAGGTCTGAACGGTGTCAACGTATGCAAGTACGCATGTATGTACTACGTACGCTTGTACACAGTACATTTTTGTTTCTTCATGCCCGTGACCATTGTTGATCATGATATCAAACAATGTGTGAATACATAGGATTCTATCAGTGCAGTCAGAATACACACACACTGTTCTACTGCCATAGATCTCCTGGTTGGGATATGTTGGGATGATTCTATTGATGGTCCATGTGTTAATCATATGATACTGTCACCATGTTCTTATAATAATGTTTGGGTTCCAGTGTCATTAGTCCTGTTGTGAATCTGCTTGTTGGTTGTAAGTCATGATTGAGATGATTCTGTTGGGATCCACCACTTTGACATTTCTGGAAAATGGTAGACAACATCAAGTACTGGGATGATCCATTGACAATCCAACAAACATTGCTCATTGGGTCAACAATCATGGTGGATAGTTCATGATAAAGCTACACCCTAAACGTTGATTAATAAAGGGTATCCCCTAAAAGCCTTGGTTTCCCTTTCAAATGATATCCCCCGAATCAATAATCCGAATGTCTATTGATCCAGGGTTAACTTTCATTCACATGTTGAAATTGATCTCTATGTATTCCAAGCCATTGACTAACCCTTGGTTCTAGACCTGTTTGGTTCATCGCTACCCAACAGTTCAACATAGTGATCTTATCTTTGGTTAGCCATTAACCCTTGGTATTGCGGCTATCTTTGGTTAATGGCCATCTTTGGTTAATGACTAACCCTTGGTATCCAACATGTTGAGATCTCGAACCACGCAGAGCCGGGCCGTCGCAGCTCCTGACTGCGTACCAGCATACCGAGCTCACGCCTGCACTGACCAGCTGAGGTCAGCGATGCTGCTTCGATGGGCCCGTGGCCCGTGGGATCTAGTGCACGTGTTGCGGACGCGTGATGCGCTGTGCACTATCAAAATCTGGTGCGCTGTCGTCATGAATTTTGCCACCTGAACAAAATCAAGAAGAAACAAATCACAAGTACACAAACACTGCATGAAATGTGGAGACAAATGAAATGGTGTGGGCCTTTCTCCCTTCCAACAAAGGACTAACGAACCTGGCATGACTCTGATTGTTTGCAGCCGTAGGTTTGGGCGTATTTGCTGGCGCTACAACAACAAAGAGAAGTTTGAGACTAAACTTGTAAAACTGGCCGGTCAGCAACACCGAGAGCTCCAGAAAAAAGAAGACTGAAAGAAAGTGGGAGGTGCTTCCAAACCATGAATTGTATCCCAGTGAAATACGCAAACATGAAAGCTTTTGTCTAGCCACTGCAGGGAATTCTCACACAAACATCCAAAGGATTCAATATAAAACATATATACAAACCCTACGGCATATGCCACAGGGTCCACGAATTGGGTTCCACGATTTTCCACTGCTCATGCCAACGGCAGGGACAACGGGACAAATGGATCACCGTTGGGTACCCTGAAATGCCATGCCATGGCCAGTTTAGAAAGGAAATCAAACAGCTATGGGTTGGTGATATTTTGATTACATCGGCTACACAAATAATTGCAACAATGGGTTCAACATGGTTCAACAGTCAAACATGGTCAATAGCAATACCTATATTGCTAGTTGTTGGAACACAGCTGTGGTGACAAATTTGATTGTGCTGCCATCAAATTTGAGGCTTTGTGTAGCACTGCATAGCAAACGTTTGGCCAACGTGGTAACAATAATAGCAACACAACCACCTACAACAACTACCACAACAACCGCAACGACGACAGAATCAACAACAATTGAAAAAAGCAAACACAGTAATAAATCAACAACATCAGCGGACAAATGTATTTCCTTTCACGGCTCAATCCTAATACCATCTGATGCCGCGGATGCTATGTAGCACCCATAAGCAAGTATCATGCGGAAAGATTGAGGATCTGCAGGGGGAAACTCCCGCAATGTTGCCGCCAAAGGGCACTTCTGTCTGAAGCGGCTCTGCATGTGTCTGTGACCGCAGTTCAGCGATTTGCCCCGCTGCGCGCTGTATCGCCATATAGAGCCTCGGCGATGCGGTTGGGGTGTCCTGGATCACTGGGTGTGACAGTAACCGGACTGACCGGACTTGGACTTGGATGGACCGTCCGCTGCGACTTCGGCCATGGTCGAAGCGTTTTGAAATGCTTGGTGCATAGATTTGAATCCCTGTGTTCTGGGCACTAATGATCCTCAACGAATTGAGGCTGTCGCGAGTGGACAAACATAGCAATCGGTCACAAAAAACTCATGTGTCATTGATTATGATCCGCGATTTGGGTGTTTCTTCCAAATGGTGCCGCACAACAGGTTGGTTGGTACAGCTGAAGCTGCAAATTTAGAATGCTGGTAGTGTGCCCACTCTGAATGAATTTCCACACTTGATTCCTTTTCAGGCCGGCTTGTACAACAGATCTTGACGTAGCCAAGCTGGGAAGCAACTACTAATCGAATGTTTGTGTACCTCTCGGGAAGACAAACAGAAGTTTGCTTCCGCGTCAGCTGTGTCTCGGCGGTGAAGGGATGGGTATCGGGTCTGTGTGATGGTCAACTTCATTTGGCTATTGGTCAAGCAGTTAACCAACCAATTTCATGGGGGATAATGACCAACAATAATAAAGGAAACAATGGTTAATGATAGGGGAACCAGGGGTACTAAGGGTTTTGACCCACAGCCCACAGCCATTTCAGTTTAAGTTCTTATCTCCAGCACAATACAGAGAAGTCAAAAATGTGACCGTGAAATGTGATCAAATGTGTAATATTAGGATTGTTTGGATTCATTGCGACTTCCACTTGTGTGATAGTTGTTTTCCTTCAGTATAAATCTCATTCATCAGGGGGCTATCATCCCCTACTATTCACCAGAATAATATCAACCACTATGAAGTCATTGCATGTAATTGCTACTGACCATCATCAATTCATAATGCTAAAATTGATGATGAATGAATCAATCATAAATCAACTATTCATGACCAAATGGTGGATAGAATTACTATTGACCACCGTGATCAATTCATACAGTACCTATCCATACCTATCCATCATCAAACAATGATACTAACCCAAACTATTGGTGGTTTCGTTATCATCCCCTACTATAGTGACTACCTATCCATCATCAAACACTAATAACCACGACGAACTATCACCATCACCTGCTGCGGGTGGCCACTTGGCCTAGGCCTAGGGGCTTGCCCCCGTCGGTCTCTGCCGCTCCCAGACCGGAAATCTCCTCGAAGTGAAACGCCCGCAACGGAACCCCGTGTCCGTCGGGCAACGGTGATTGCGTGTACCCAGCATTCGCTGATGTTTAGCCATTGTTGATATAACTACAAAGTTGCATCTACTAGTACCATAGTCCTATGATCATAGTGGATGCTAACAAATGCTAAGAGTTCATAATTACTATGAGTTACTTAACTGCACTTCTTATATCCACCATAGCTGAGTTAAGGACCTGGGGGGCACACCTTGAAGGACTTACAGCAGGCTTCATCCATCACCAGTCGCTAAGCCATCTCCTCTTACAGGAAACCAACAGAAGTTCTCTGGTTGGTGGCTTCAACTCCTGTGAATAACATGAGTCAACCAACCATGTGTTGATGATATTAATGATTGCTCAGGTGAATAAACATGTTTAAAACCACCAACTACTCATTCTTGAGGCCCTCTCCGCCCACACACACACATCAAACAATGTACATGACGTAGTTGGGATATCCCAATGAAACCAAAAGCCATCGTTGTGAAAACCAAAACCAAGCTATTGTATGATTTGTATCATTGAGCACCCATACGATCCATTGGGGTCAATACCCCAGAATCAACCAAATAGGGGTACCCCCAGTTATTATCCTGTATACACAAATCATTCATAGTAATCAGCTGTCCAAAAGTTGGGGGTTCCCTATGGCTTGAGAAACCCCCCAATGGTATGTTTTTGGATAATCAATAATGGCGCTTCTTCGCTGATGATAGCTCCACAAGATCATGTTGATGACATTTGATGACAAATGTTTCTTGATCAAAATAGAGGGCAAATAGTGCCTTGCATGGTGACAAATAGCCACCAGTGGTTGATTCTGTTTGCTTTGCTAGGATGTGGACACCTCCCATGTTAATGGACAGTTGATTATGGCCCCAATGCTCAACTATCGATGATATATCCAACTATGCTCTCAGGGAGTGGTGTGTGCAATCATTCTACACCAACTAATCTGGAGCAGAGGCAGCGATGCTCTAAGATAGTCGATGCTTTGAATCAAATGATCTAAAACACCATGCAAACAACCCCCGGCTTGTACAGGATCCACGCTTTAGAATTCAGACTGGGTTTTTTTGAATGCTAAATAAATATCCCGATAAATCCTACTGCTTCAAAACGACCTTGGCATACATTGGCAACCTCTTATCACGTTCAAACTGTCGGGTAACGTGATCAAGTCAATTGTCAAAGCCAAATCCAGAGACCTACATAAAAGAATTAAGTTGTCCCTTTGCTTTTTGGGCTTATTCTAATCATCTGTGGCATTAAGGTGTCTCATGGGGAAGGCGCATCATGGGTTCTGGTATGTACTACCTAAAAACTTCCAAAAACTCCTCAAAACTTCTAAATACTTCCATATACTTCCATATACTTTTAAATACGTCCAAATACTTCTAAAAACTTCCAAATCATACCAACCCCAATTTGCATTCCATGCTGGCAACTCTTTCTTTTTGCAGACCCACATACTTCCAAAAACTTCCAAATACTTCCAAATACTTCCAACAACTTCCAAATATTTGCAAATATTTCCAAATACTTCCAAAAACTTCCAAATACTTCCAACAACTTCCAACAACTTCCAAATATTTGCAAATATTTCCAAATACTTCCAAAAACTTCCAAATACTTCCAAATGCTTCCAAAAACTTTCAAACACTTTCCCCCATAGAATAAAAACTTGCAGGTATTTGGAACTATGTTGAAGTATTTGGCAGTACATGTCAGAACTCGTGATGCACCTTACCCATGAGACACCTTGATCCTAGTAAAGATCTAAAGCGTAAGTTTCCGTAAGTTTCAACAGTTTTCAAGAATTTGCAGCTCCATGTATTCCCATGAACTAACCAGCTATTAGTAACTTATTAGACCTTGTTATAACCATGAAATTCAACCCTAATTATTCACTATCAAGCCATTATTAGAAATTTATATATTAAGCATGAAATTCACGCCCTATTCTTTAGAATTATGCAGCCATTATTATCCATTATCAACAATTATGTCCCATACTATCCATTATAACCATGATTGATTCATTATCATTGTCCATCATTAAGCCATTATTAATCGTTATTAAGCATGAAATTCAATCCATATTATCCATCATTAAGCCAATACTGACCATAATTACCCATGAAATTCCCTTCCAGTTCCCACGACTTCCACGACGGTGGAATTTCCCCTTCCAAGTTCTCGTCGCGCGTCTGCCCAGGGATGGATTCGCAATCGAGCAATGGCCAGTTCTCGACAAAGCCACCAGGAGCCACAGCAGCGAACAAAAATTCCTGAGAAGGCTGAGAATAGATGGGTTTATGATGGGTTTATGATGGGTTTATGATGGGTTTATGATGGATAATAGTAGTAGATAGTAGTTCATAGTGTTTTTTTCAAAACATTTCACTCATAGACTCATAGTGGTTATTAATGCTTAACAGTGGTGCTTAATAATGGTTAAGTTAAGCCTAGGGGATGAAAGCCCATTTATGATGGTTTATAGTGGTTAAGAATGGGGGATAATACAGTAGCTCACAATAATGGTATACAACTGATTATATCGGTTTACATTTCACCACCATTGAACCACCATTTAACCACCATATGTTGCTGGTGATGGGTGTCATAGTCAAAACATGTGATTGATACTTGATAAGCATGTTCAAGGCTTCAAGGTTAACCAAAGGGGCTCACTGATACAACAAACGAAGCACGTGAGGTGTTGACTAAGCAGCATCGACCATATTCAAAAATGAGCTTTCAAGAAAATGTGTGTCAAGGGCGAATTAAATAAACAAACATTGAAAGTATGAGCATCAATGAGTATTTCTTCCAATTCAGGCCATCTCGTATGACAATGGAACAAAGAAATGTCAACACGGAAATGAGCTAAACATCATCTAGCTTGGTTAGCGTTGTTAAAGTACAAGATGGTAATAACCCCAAAGAAGCCATCCATCTGGAAGCAAAGAAGCAAAGGTTTTTGCAGTGCATACGGTCGATGAAAGCTCCCCTGCAAAACTTTGAACTTTTGGGGTGGCAAAGGCTACATCGAAATTACCTCGTGCCAGCGAACTCCATATCTTCGTGTACGGATGAACGCAACAAGCTGCATCTGTCGTTGATGGAAAACAGCCAGTTACCAAAATATTTCGCCAAGAAAGCACATGGTGGAACTATTGGTGGTTTCTCAAAATGGGGGACCCCCCAAAATCATCCAATGCAACCATTAAACCCACCATAACTTTGGGGCTCCCCCGTTTTGAGAAACCTCTTTGGGTTTTCTCCTCCAGGATATCGCTCCGAATTGCAGAACCAATTTGTCAGTGGTTCTAGGGTGGAACAAACCCATCTTCGCCAAACTGACCATCAAGAACCAGCCATTTGGCAGTGGGTCAAAACCCTTAGTCCCCCTGGTTCCCCATCATTAACCATTGTTTTCCTGGTTATTGTTGGTCATTATCCCTACTTATTGGTTGGTTAACTGCTTGACCCAGCTCGCCATTTCTGCATAGGAAAAGCCTCCAGAAAGGCTACAAATCACCACATCAATCCCTCAGCGTTCACCACAGGCAGATCTACACCATCGCCCCGCCGCGCCCGGCTGCCCCCGGTTCGCCGCACCGCCGCCAAAGGACGTAAAGGTGCGCACACCTGGCTGAGAGAATTTTCGTTCGAATCCAACTGAGCTTTCACATGTTGGTGGTGGTTGCACCCCGTGAACCAGTGGTTATTACTATGGTTAAGGGTTGGTTAATGATGGTTAATGACGGTTCATGATGGTTAATGATAGTTAATGATGCTTAATGATGGTTAATGATGCTTAATAATGCTGAATTAGTGGTGGTTTATACAAATGGCTCATGGTGCTGAAGAATGATTGAGACTCTGGTTGGTGGTTATAACCTCTCTGATAAGTAATAATTAGTCAATCAATCAACCATTCCACACATTGAGAAACATATCTAAAACCACCGATGCCTATAAATTAAATCTGTCAATAACTATGCCATCAACTTATATCCTCTTGCTTCATCAAACTGGATTCAGCAACTCTTGATTCCACCGTTTCATCGGATAATGGTAGATGGTCAATAACAGATAATGATACATGCTGTTTGCAGGTTTACATACCGTATGAAACATATCAAAACATATCTGGATACACCCGTTGACGCTAGTAGGAGACAACCAATCCACTTCAACTCCCTAAAAAGCAGGTTTCTAGAGGAGGGAACGCGACATGCCACGCCCCATCATTGGTCTATAGAAACCATGTGAGATGAAACATCTGGCATGGACCCTTGCACACTGCATACCTATAGATTGAATACCTGGTTCACATCAAGCTTAAGAATGCTTAAGATCCATCCCCTGCTGGCACGCGACAACACGGCCAGAAGGGAAGTGTGGGCAGGTCCTGTGATCTGATTGTTGACCTCTTCCAAACCTTGAGGAGTTTGAATCAAAGCAACGATTTGGAGCGGGTGCCAATAAAAAACAAAGATCACATGTGCTACTATTTGGTTGATGGTTTCAAGGATAGCAGTCGTAGTCTTGGAAAATTCACAATTTACGTCAGGTCTTTGGTAGACCAAAGGTTGAACATCTTTTCGAGCCCCCATGTCTTGCAGAAAAAAAGAGCCGTGCAATGAGTCACCCCCCAAGACGGCGGCCACGTGGCCTCCGTCTCCAGAGCTGTTTCCAAAGACCCAAACTGTGCTTGTTGTAATTTCGTCAACAGACCTCAGACTCAAACATCTCAATCTCAAAAGCAAATATGATGGCTTCTCAAAAGAAGGCCCCCAAATCATCCAAAGTTATATGCTAGTCAGTAATAAACCAACCTTTGGGTTCCCAATTTTCAGAAACCATCATAGGACATTCGGAAGCCACACATGGGGTCGCACTTTGGATGTCTTAGATTCGGACCGCAGTTTGGGCATTGGGTAAACAGGGGCATGGTATGATGGAGGCTGATCATCTTGATCTGCAGCAGTGGTTTAGTTGGGTCCTGAACTAAAGGGATTGCTTCAAAATGTGAATGCCAACAAGTCGAGACGGGAGTTTGCGTACGAAACATGCATAATTTGCAGAGAAGTCTGACCGTATGTCAAACACGAATGTGAATGATTCCTCAAAATCTAGACCCCAGGCTCAGCAAAGCTTTGCCCTCGTAAGTCTCATCCAGGATTAGCTTTGCACGTGTCCAGGATTGAAATGCGTTGAAAATACAAGAACTTCGAGAGATCAAAGATTGTAAGGCATAATCATGAGCCAGCCATTTTCGGGGTCCCCAATTTTGAGAACCCCCTTATGAACCAAAACCTTCTGCAACTAACCAGCCGGTACCACTATCAACCAGCGACGTAGAAACTGCTGGAAGTCGTTGGAAAATCCTCACGTTGGGCTTGAAAAATAACATGAAACTCATCAAAACCATGGAAAATTGACATGAAACTAGCGAAAACTATGGAAAAACTCTTCACTTGGGAGACAAAGGAAACACTGATAATTCACTGATGATGATCTCCAACGTTCCTGGGAAACGACCCTTCACCCGTTCAACTGTTGGGATGTTCATCGCACCAATCAGCACCAGCCACGGCACTGACCAAATCTTGCGGCTGCCCTAGGAGAAATCGATTCCCGGTCCAGCCATGTTCTTTCAATGCACGTCTCACCTCGGGTCGCTGTCGCACGGAGTCGCACAGCGCGTTTCGGCCGACTTGAGTGGTTGAGAGGCCTGATAGGTTGTACAGCTTGAACATTTTGGCAGTTCTTGTTGCTTCAAAGCTAGGTGACTAAATTTGATCAAATTGTTTCTTGTTTTTCCCGCCAACCCTTGATCCCTTGTAAGGTTTTGGAGACCATGGATATGGATCCATGGTAAGGTTGGCATACGCTGGATGTGATACACACACACCAATCCATGTTGCCATCAGTGCAGCTTCTGCGACAGCAACTCACAAGTCTATCAGCTTCTCTCAACCTCCAACATCCCTGACATTGGCTAATTGTTGATTGATGGGATAAATCCTCGAGGTTCGTGCATATTGGAAAATCAACGAATCTCCGGGATATATTTTGTTTTTCAATGAGGTCAATTAACCACTAAGAACCATCATGAAGCAACCCTTATCCAACTCATTAACCAACGATTGTTCAACCATGAAGCGGGGTGCTCCACTTTGTACTCCCGCTTCGGCACATCGCAATGTGATGCTCCAGGGGTAGATCAACAACTGTGATCCAACAAGCTGGCTATGAAGCCGTTGATCTTGACATGATGCTATGAAACAATCAATGACATGGGTTTGTCTCAAAACTTAAGGTTTTCCTATTGATTATAGCTATTATAGCTATCAATGACATGATACTATGATACTATGAAACAATAAACCAACACAGGTTTGTCTAAGAACGCTGTACCGTAAGACTTGCGGTTTTCCTATTGATAATGGTTGTTATAGGATGGCGGCCAGTAGGTACCATCATTTTAGGACAAATCCACATATATATACATGTCATGCACAATGACAATCCCAACTGCTCACTCACAGTAGCAACTCTGAAACCAACATGGTCATTCATGTTTCTTGCGTGCATTCTTCTTCTCTTCCGTTCGCAGAATTCAAGATGCTGCTATCTTCGGGCATATCATCATTAA
This sequence comes from Symbiodinium kawagutii, assembly GCA_009767595.1. Lineage (NCBI taxonomy): Eukaryota > Dinophyceae > Suessiales > Symbiodiniaceae > Symbiodinium > Symbiodinium kawagutii. Next base: position 77,752 of record VSDK01029121.1, on the reverse strand, counting down.
CATAACATGCAAAACAACAAGGATGTGGATGGTCCCACACCACAAATCTTCCATGCTACCTGGTGCCTTTGGTTCAGCTACCTGCGTCTATGATTCCACGCTGATGTGTCTCGAATGGATGACCATGCAGAAAGTCTCGGGGTCACATCCCACCCGTCACCCAGTGGCCGTGCGTGACAAGTGCGCTGCAGATTCCAAGTCCTGGTGGACTTTGGACTTTGACAAAGGTCCGCCGTGACCCATCCTGAGGCGGCGAGCCGTGGCGGAAATCCCTGTGGCGCGAATCCAGCCGCACGGCGTAGCGGCACATCGCAGCTGGGTGGAGGGTAAGAACCACAAGCTGGAAATCAAGATTTTTAGAACTTATGATGGAATCTGGTACTAGGGACTTGATGTGACTTGTGATGGAATCTGGTACGAGGGACTTGATGTGACCTATGATGGAATCTGGGACTAGGGACTTGATGCGACTTGGGATGGAATCTGGTACGAGGGACTTGATGTGACCTATGATGGAATCTGGGACTAGGGACTTGATGCGACTTGGGATGGAATCTGGTACGAGGGACTTGATGTGACCTATGATGGAATCTGGGACTAGGGACTTGATGCGACTTGGGATGGAATCTGGTACGAGGGACTTGATGTGACCTATGATGGAATCTGGGACTAGGGACTTGATGCGACTTGGGATGGAATCTGGTACGAGGGACTTGATGTGACCTATGATGGAATCTGGGACTAGGGACTTGATGCGACTTGGGATGGAATCTGGTACGAGGGACTTGATGTGACCTATGATGGAATCTGGGACTAGGGACTTGATGCGACTTGGGATGGAATCTGGTACGAGGGACTTGATGTGACCTATGATGGAATCTGGGACTAGGGACTTGATGCGACTTGGGATGGAATCTGGTACGAGGGACTTGATGTGACCTATGATGGAATCTGGGACTAGGGACTTGATGCGACTTGGGATGGAATCTGGTACGAGGGACTTGATGTGACCTATGATGGAATCTGGGACTAGGGACTTGATGCGACTTGGGATGGAATCTGGTACGAGGGACTTGATGTGACCTATGATGGAATCTGGGACTAGGGACTTGATGCGACTTGGGATGGAATCTGGTACGAGGGACTTGATGTGACCTATGATGGAATCTGGGACTAGGGACTTGATGCGACTTGGGATGGAATCTGGTACGAGGGACTTGATGTGACCTATGATGGAATCTGGGACTAGGGACTTGATGCGACTTGGGATGGAATCTGGTACGAGGGACTTGATGTGACCTATGATGGAATCTGGGACTAGGGACTTGATGCGACTTGGGATGGAATCTGGTACGAGGGACTTGATGTGACCTATGATGGAATCTGGGACTAGGGACTTGATGCGACTTGGGATGGAATCTGGTACGAGGGACTTGATGTGACCTATGATGGAATCTGGGACTAGGGACTTGATGCGACTTGGGATGGAATCTGGTACGAGGGACTTGATGTGACCTATGATGGAATCTGGGACTAGGGACTTGATGCGACTTGGGATGGAATCTGGTACGAGGGACTTGATGTGACCTATGATGGAATCTGGGACTAGGGACTTGATGCGACTTGGGATGGAATCTGGTACGAGGGACTTGATGTGACCTATGATGGAATCTGGGACTAGGGACTTGATGCGACTTGGGATGGAATCTGGTACGAGGGACTTGATGTGACCTATGATGGAATCTGGGACTAGGGACTTGATGCGACTTGGGATGGAATCTGGTACGAGGGACTTGATGTGACCTATGATGGAATCTGGGACTAGGGACTTGATGCGACTTGGGATGGAATCTGGTACGAGGGACTTGATGTGACCTATGATGGAATCTGGGACTAGGGACTTGATGCGACTTGGGATGGAATCTGGTACGAGGGACTTGATGTGACCTATGATGGAATCTGGGACTAGGGACTTGATGCGACTTGGGATGGAATCTGGTACGAGGGACTTGATGTGACCTATGATGGAATCTGGGACTAGGGACTTGATGCGACTTGGGATGGAATCTGGTACGAGGGACTTGATGTGACCTATGATGGAATCTGGGACTAGGGACTTGATGCGACTTGGGATGGAATCTGGTACGAGGGACTTGATGTGACCTATGATGGAATCTGGGACTAGGGACTTGATGCGACTTGGGATGGAATCTGGTACGAGGGACTTGATGTGACCTATGATGGAATCTGGGACTAGGGACTTGATGCGACTTGGGATGGAATCTGGTACGAGGGACTTGATGTGACCTATGATGGAATCTGGGACTAGGGACTTGATGCGACTTGGGATGGAATCTGGTACGAGGGACTTGATGTGACCTATGATGGAATCTGGGACTAGGGACTTGATGCGACTTGGGATGGAATCTGGTACGAGGGACTTGATGTGACCTATGATGGAATCTGGGACTAGGGACTTGATGCGACTTGGGATGGAATCTGGTACGAGGGACTTGATGTGACCTATGATGGAATCTGGGACTAGGGACTTGATGCGACTTGGGATGGAATCTGGTACGAGGGACTTGATGTGACCTATGATGGAATCTGGGACTAGGGACTTGATGCGACTTGGGATGGAATCTGGTACGAGGGACTTGATGTGACCTATGATGGAATCTGGGACTAGGGACTTGATGCGACTTGGGATGGAATCTGGTACGAGGGACTTGATGTGACCTATGATGGAATCTGGGACTAGGGACTTGATGCGACTTGGGATGGAATCTGGTACGAGGGACTTGATGTGACCTATGATGGAATCTGGGACTAGGGACTTGATGCGACTTGGGATGGAATCTGGTACGAGGGACTTGATGTGACCTATGATGGAATCTGGGACTAGGGACTTGATGCGACTTGGGATGGAATCTGGTACGAGGGACTTGATGTGACCTATGATGGAATCTGGGACTAGGGACTTGATGCGACTTGGGATGGAATCTGGTACGAGGGACTTGATGTGACCTATGATGGAATCTGGGACTAGGGACTTGATGCGACTTGGGATGGAATCTGGTACGAGGGACTTGATGTGACCTATGATGGAATCTGGGACTAGGGACTTGATGCGACTTGGGATGGAATCTGGTACGAGGGACTTGATGTGACCTATGATGGAATCTGGGACTAGGGACTTGATGCGACTTGGGATGGAATCTGGTACGAGGGACTTGATGTGACCTATGATGGAATCTGGGACTAGGGACTTGATGCGACTTGGGATGGAATCTGGTACGAGGGACTTGATGTGACCTATGATGGAATCTGGGACTAGGGACTTGATGCGACTTGGGATGGAATCTGGTACGAGGGACTTGATGTGACCTATGATGGAATCTGGGACTAGGGACTTGATGCGACTTGGGATGGAATCTGGTACGAGGGACTTGATGTGACCTATGATGGAATCTGGGACTAGGGACTTGATGCGACTTGGGATGGAATCTGGTACGAGGGACTTGATGTGACCTATGATGGAATCTGGGACTAGGGACTTGATGCGACTTGGGATGGAATCTGGTACGAGGGACTTGATGTGACCTATGATGGAATCTGGGACTAGGGACTTGATGCGACTTGGGATGGAATCTGGTACGAGGGACTTGATGTGACCTATGATGGAATCTGGGACTAGGGACTTGATGCGACTTGGGATGGAATCTGGTACGAGGGACTTGATGTGACCTATGATGGAATCTGGGACTAGGGACTTGATGCGACTTGGGATGGAATCTGGTACGAGGGACTTGATGTGACCTATGATGGAATCTGGGACTAGGGACTTGATGCGACTTGGGATGGAATCTGGTACGAGGGACTTGATGTGACTTGTGATGGAATCTGGTACTAGGGACTTGATGTGACTTGCGGTGGAATCTGGTACTAGGGACTTGATGTGACTTGTGATGGAATCTGGTACTAGGGACTTGATGTGACTTGTGATGGAATCTGGTACTAGGGACTTGATGTGACTTGTGATGGAATCTGGTACTAGGGACTTGATGTGACTTGCGGTGGAATCTGGTACTAGGGACTTGATGTGACTTGTGATGGAATCTGGTACTAGGGACTTGATGTGACTTATGATGGAATCTGGTACTAGGGACTTGATGTGACTTATGATGGAATCTGATCCTAGGGACTTGATGTCTATAGAACTTAGGATGGAGTCCGGTCACCACGGAATTGCACATGCTGAATGATCAAGTCCAAGCCCACTCTCGATGGCCGTCCCCAATGTCATGCCCGGTTGTCTGCATATCAGCTCCAAGTTTAAACAATATATCGTGCATCGCTTCAAAGTTACCCACCTTGAATCCTTGATTGGTTTCCCACGCTTTCCCACGATTTCCCACAGTTTCCCATAGTTTCCCATAGTTTCTCCACTGTTTCCCACACTTTGCCACAGTTTTTGCAGGGTATCTCCACAATTTCCCAAAGTTTCTCCACAGTTTCCCACAGTTTCTCCACAGTTTCAATGCTCATTTTGGTGGTCCTTTCCCGTTTGCGCCATGCTTGGAGCTCACCTCTGAGCATGGCAGCTACGCAACTAAGCGCCATGGTTCACTGGTCACCCTGGGTTTCCCACGGACCCTAACGGTTTCTCGCAACCATCATCCACGGGAAACCCTGGGTGACCCCAGGGTTGATGAGTTTCTTCAGGACCTTCATCCATCATCAATCCACCATGATTGTCTGTGAATCAGCATTGACCAACGTGAACCTTGACCATTGTGAAGCATCAATCACAGTCATCAACCATTATTCCCATCATTTCCAAACAACATCAAGAAAAAGTGGATTAAGCAGTACATTGTCCAGACTGACTGTGAATATGTGTTGCGAATTCGTAAAGCAGTACGAATGCCAAGATTGTTAATATCAACAAGAATTGGTAGCACTTACGGCCCATGTGAAACAGTGCCATGTATGTGTATTTAAATATAAGTAGAAATATCTATACATGTATATGAATGTATTTCTATATGTACATATCATAAACGTAAGTTACTGTATAACTATATATATATATACAATTATTTACATATACACAGCACTACAACATTTGTTTTCTCTTCTGCTTTCTACCGGGATCCTTTCCCCCGAGAATCCCACATGTGGGCTTCTCACAGAATAGGGGTACCCCCAAACCATCCGCTTTATTGACCGTTTGAAGTCCTAAACCTACCGTGTTTTTTTGAGGGGAGCCGGTCCCCTATTTTAAGAAATCACCAGATAGGTTTGTCGGTTTCGTGTGAAGCACCTGTGTGTGTGTGTGTCTGTGTGACTTTAGATCCATTGTGCAGGGCAACTGAGGGTCCTTGGTTGCTCTATGGTGTCCTTGGTTGCTCTATGGTGGTTTCTCAAAATGGCGGTACCCTAAAACTGGTTTTCGTGGTTTCAACCACTATGAAAAATACTTGTCAACCAACTATGTGTTAATAATTACGTTTGGGAAAATAAAACATATTGAAAGCCACCAGCCAGTGGTTGTTTGGTTACTACGAATAGCTGGTAGTGGATGATTTGGGGGGGTCCCAAATTTTGAGACACACCCAATATTGACACACAAAGTTATATTCACCGGAGCCCGGAAAAAAAATTAAAAAAAAGTTCTCCTCCTGAGATATAAAGATGAATGTGTTCCAGCACTGCTGGTCCTCCTCCCCCCATCCCCCCCTCGTGCCCATGTAAGTATTGACAATATATGTGTGTGTGTTGCTATCTATGTAAGTATGATATTCTCTCTATTTATTTACATATGTATATATATATATATATCTATTTATCATAGCTATATATCATAAATATGATATGATATTTATACATATATATATATGTGTATATCATAATATGATATCATAGTTCTATATGAAATGTACCACTCACCATCGTCAATATCTACTACAACTGCTACTGGTCACCAGTCGCCACCCAGCGCCCAGGCGGTCCAGCTGCTCAACAGCGGACAGCCAACATTCATAAGCTGTTAGAAGCTGGTGTACATGCAGTTGTGCTTATAAGCTTGTGCGGAAAGTGCTCATTGTTGCTGAATTGTTGCTTCTTGTTGATCATTGTTGCTATGAATCAGATCATTCTTACATCCCCTTGCCAATTAGGGGTTTTTAATCATAGAGCTGATTCTATAATGTGTTTTTTTACAATATTGGCACATGTCAGAAATGTCTGCTAGGGTTCTTAATAGAATCAGAAATCAGCCAAAATCAGAAGAAACAATGTAGTTATAGAATCAAAAACTCCAATTGATAGATTCAAGGCATGCGAGTTATGAAAAAGGAAGAAGCCATGAGGAACAAATTAAGGCTTTTTTTTCCAAATCCGCACACATGATTCTATAGGGAACTTTGGCCCCCCTCAAATTCCGAGGATACCATCGATGAAAGTTGTTTATAAAATCAGATATGGAAAAATAGCACTTTTCTTTGTTCGTGGCAAGACCTGGGACTTTGATTTTATGGAGTCTCTGTACAGAATCAAAACACATGGTTCTGGAGGCACACCATCCTGTGGCTATAAAATCAGAAAAGCAAAATCCTCTGATTTTATCAACCCCTGAATGCCTTATTAAAAAATCACCTTCAGAGACACATATGTGTTCCAATTCTGTAGGGTCTAGAGGCAAGGGGATATTCTTACTATTTTTCTGTTGGGGTTGATTGTTGTTGTTCATTGATCATTGTTTGTTCTTGTTGTTTATACCTTATTTCGGATGCTTTGATTGGTCATCAGATCATTGTTACAATGAATCAGATTATTCTTACTATTTCTTTCTGTTATGGTTGCTTGTTGTTGCTCATTGATCATTGTTAGTTCGTGTGGCTTGTACCTGTAAGGTTGATTGTTGTTGCCAGTAGTTGTTAAAACGGTATGTATTGTTGATTAACCCATATTAGCCATTATTGATTAACCCCTTATTAGCCATCATGCACCCCTTGTCAAAGCTGATCTTTGGTTTGCTGCTTGCTGATGGCTCCGAATCGCGGCGGCGATTTATGCGCTGGCGCCGAGTGTCAGCTGGCGCAAGAGATTCTGCGCACGATTCACTTGCCTGGGCTGGTGATGCCGTGCCTGTGATCCACCGGCATGAGATGGTGACCACACGAGGGAGGGGCCCTAGTTATGAGTTGATCGATTAGTCAATGAGGCATTTAATAATGGGGTGCCACGGTTGTAAGTTGATAGATAAGTCAATAAACCAGTGAAGTATGGCCGGTGGATGATATTTTGCAATATTTCACATCTATTCTATTGATCGGAAGCGGAGATGACGGCACATAGCTGAAAATCTCAAGCTAGCGAAACATGGATGAAGCTATCAAAACTTGGGATTTCTTTGGGGGTAGCAACACATCCAAGCACTTCCGACCTTCAACTCGCCGCTCAAACACCGGGAACCCGGGAACGGAACGGCTGCGTGCGGCCGCGTCCAAGGAGCTCTAACTCCAGAGCTCTCACACACTCAGCTGCCGCCAGTAGAAGCCAGAAAGCGTAGGAGATGAAGAAAGTCCATGCAATGATCACCTCTGATCGCACTGCACGATAGCATGCGAGGTTGCCGTTGCTGGGCTCAGCAAGGCTAAACTTGCAGTTTCGAACCAACGAAGCTTGGGCCTATGGTAGTTAGGAATTGAACTCTTCTATCAACTGGCTGCGTGGAACGAAACTATAAATTGTAGATGGTTTCCTTATGAAAAGGACATAGTGATTTTGAGGGATTTTGAGGCCTCCAGGTTAGATTGGCAGAGGGTGACCATTCCGCGCATCCGCCAAGCGGGGAACTCGGATGATCCCCAACCGTATGGAGACTGGATCGCCAACTCAGCAAGTCTTAGCCGTACCCACAGACACGTGTTGGAATATTGATATATATATATATATGTATCTTTGTATGAATAAAACATGTATATATGTATATACATATGAACCAGATATACATATACATCTAAATGAAATAAACAACATAAATAAATGTATAAGCAAAGTAAGCAATGTATTAAATAACTTATACATATGTAAATATATTCATACATATCGTGCATTCTAATGTGCACAATGATGACTTGATCCTAGCCCTGGTCCCCACTGGTTGGGTGGTGCCAGGATTCACTGAGGCTCAGCACCAGAAACACGGGGAAACGTGCGGATTTTGGTGGTGAATAAAGATAAGTTACATAATAATGGCTATACAATGGTTATAATGGTCAACCAACAGCTATGGTTGATAATGAGGGATAATAACCAACAATAAGAGGGGATAATAACCAACAATAATAGGGGACCAACCACCGGTAAGCCACCGTTGTTGGTCTTTAAGAGTGATTCTAATGGTTGAGGATGCTTAATAATGGTTATACAACGGTTGATAACTGATGGTTAGTTAGCATCATATGGTTAATTAGCTGATGAAAACGGTTGATAATAGGGCATAATAACCAACAATCATAGGGGATACACCAGCCATATGGCGGTTTCTTAGTGGTTTTGTGGGGGAATTATAATGGTGAATAATGAGATAAATAGGGGATAACAACCAACACTGATGGTTAAGCAACTACTATATTATGGGATTATGGTGGTTTATCAAAATGGAGAAGCCAAAGATGGCTGGTTTGGTACTTCAGATGGTTGATAAAGGATGATTACTACCACCAGTTGTACCACCAGTTGCATACGGGTAATTATTACCAAACTGACATATCTGGGTAATTATTGGTGGTTACTTGCAGTAAAGACTATGGGTACGTGCCGAAATTGGGTAAGCAATGGGCCCCGCAAAAAAAATGCCATTTTAGGTATGGAAAGTATTGGTTTTGGGCCGGGGGTGCCACTATCTTGGCACGTACCCATATCAAGTTATAACTTTTTTAAAATGAACCATAATATTGATAAATGGTCAACTAAACCAGTAAGTGAGAACCCAAGAACGTTGCCGGCGATCAATCCCTATGCTTCCATTATAGTAGGTGACCAGCTGGTTTCTACCAGCTATTGTACCAACTATTTCATGGACGCCTGGAAGCATATGAAAAACAGCCTGTAAGTGGCAATTTCTTGTCATGTTCCCAACATTGTCTTTCCCTTGATCACCACTAACCAACTGCATGGACGTTAACCTATGTTCAAGTATACGTTAGCGGTGAACCATCAGCAATGATTATCAACCATCAATGATTAGGAATGTTCTAAGCGATGTTAGAACAAAGCATTCTTCCAAAAGGTGACAGTATCAACCAACCAAGCAACCAGCCAACCAACCAAACCAAACCAGAAGCAAACTAAGCTAACCCCACCAATCCTGATTGAACCAAGCGCACCATGACGTGAACTTCAGCAGTCTGCCAGGTCGCAAGACCACCGAGAAGTTGCGCTAAGAGCTGTTTTCCAACGTGATGCTCCTCTCCTAAATCGCTGCATCTCTTTGCGAGTCTGGGCGACTCAAAAAGCCACCAGTTCTGTATACCAATCTATACAAATCTATATGCCACAGTTGTATCTACTAATCACATGCTGTATCCTATATTGACTCTTTTATGGTATTCAATCGGTATATACAAGAATATATAGCACTCTAAGAATGACACCAATCTATACCAATATCTAATGCAAACTATATGTGGGTGTTTCTCAAAATAGGGGTACCCCTACTCATCTAATACTAGTCATTTATAGTAATAAACCAACCATTTTTTGGGGTCCCCCATTTTGAGAAACCACTATGTGTTTACTTGTCTTACTTATATCATCTTCTATCATTGACAACATGAAACCGAGCTTTGCTTTATGGGCCATGGCCCAGCGCCGCTCTAGCTGTGAGCTCATGCCTGGGCCACAGCCGGTGCCTCCAGAACTGGTGATTTCCCCCCGGAAATCCCGTACTATAAATGTCATCATAGTAATTCAATGATTCTTGTGGCACCAAGAATTTTCCCCAATCATCATAGCAATTCACTAATGTCATCATAGTAACTGAATCATTTCTAGATATTCCCCAGCATCAAGGATGGCAAAATGGTTGCCGTGGGCTGTGGTTGGTGAGTGCCATGGGCACAGCTTGTCACACCCACGATCCCTGTCCACAATCAAGCCCTGGCTGATCACCGGCTCACCATGCCACAAGGAGACGGTCATCATCACGGGGAGTCTATGTCATCAAGTGTGGCTCTTAGCAACACTGGTTGGTGGTTTCAACCCCAAAACAACCAACCAATAGTTGGTTGACAAATGGTTGGTTGGTTGACACTGGTTGGTTGAAAAATTCTAGTCAACCAACCAACCACTTGTCAATACGTTTGGGAAATAAAGAAATGACAAGAATCACCAACCAGAACACAATTTCTCACCAACCAACCCAGCTACATCCAGCTACCGGCCAACCATCGAGCACTGGTCATCAACCACCCCACCCGTTGCCCGTTTCGGCACCAAGTTTCGACAAAACATTTGCTGCGCCTGCGAGCATGGATGCATGTTGAAACTGCTGGGAAAGGCGCGGCTAGGTCTTGAAATCAACAGAAGATGAACCAGATTCAAATTGTTCATCATTCATTGTTTCAACCAAATTCAACCAGAATGGCAAGTTTCATAATTGTTCACATAATTTCACATCCTCATCTTGGTTTACAGAAAACTTAACGACAAAATCGACAAAATCAACAGTAATGTTAACCCAGGATGAAGCTAAACCCCTAGTTGATGATCACCTCGGGGGTATTCCCTAAGTTCGCCTTGATTTCCTTTTAAAATGCTAACCCCCCAATTAATCAACCTGGGGTTTAGCTTCATCCTGGGTCAACATTAACCAAACCCACGACCACAGCGACAGATCGAAGAAGTGCTGTGTAGCTCCGAGCATGTGCGATGAAATGTTGAGCCGAGAAGGTACCAGAGGTGATGATGGGAAGGTTGGTTAAAACGATGGTTCATGACGGTTGATAAATGGTCAATAAATGGGTAATAAATGGTTAATAAATGGTTGATACATGGTTTTTAAATGGGTAATAAATGGTTAATAAATAGTTGATACATGGTTCATAAATGGGTAATAGTGATTAATTAATCATGCTTCTTGACGGTTTCTGATGATAATGATAAATAATGGTTGATGATTGTCTGTGATGGTGGCCGATGCTTGATTGGTGATGCTTGATGACGTTTCATCACAGGGAAGAAAACCCAACAACACACAGCGGTTCTCTCTGAAAGCCATGCAATGGCATAACTGAAAATCAATGAACGGGTCAAATTTGAAAGTTCATCTTATCAAACCTTCATGTTCGCTTGAAAGCACCCTGGCCTCCCATGTGACCCATGGTCACTCGTGTGAAGTGAATCCATTTGAGCATGGTCAAACCTCCAGCACATGGGTTCAACATGGTTGACCCAACCGTACCAGGCAAGGTTCACAGCTCGAAGCTCCCAAGCCTCCCAACCACCGCAACCCGCCTTGCTCAAACCTTTCTGCTCCAATACCTGGACACGATGTGATGCCGGGCCACCATGGTCTCAACAACCAGGGGTCAACACTTTCAATGAAAATGTTGGTTGAGAATGGTTGAACCATGAACCACTGTGGACCAGCATTGTCAACCATGATTCACCGGAATTCGCCGATATTATTAACCCTACTGTCAACCAATGATTAACCACTGATTACTTATTATTGACCTTGATCAAGTACCCCCATCAGTTTTGAACTTGGTCCTACTAAGAATTCAATTTACATGAATGGTGTGAAACAAATACAGTATCAAATACACGTTACAAAAGTTCATCTGGTTTGAAGTTCAACTGAACATATCTATTTATACATATTTATGTAGATAAGTATTTACGAGTATTTCTCATGCTATACAGTAGACATACATAAATGTTGTTGTCTGAAAAAAATCAATATGTATTATGGTAAATGCCTTGTATGGTATATAAACAGTCTAAATGTTCTATAGATACATTCATTGATTTCCATATAAGGCTTGTCACACCATACGCCAGCACCCACATGGGGCCCCAGCCCTCTCGTGTCTCTGCATCAATGAAGGGACCCCAAACCCATCCTTGGCGTTTTTCGTGGCGCTCAATTTTGTCCTACCCAATTTTAGGAAATACCTACCCTCTGGCAGTCCCGATCCCCTGGTTGCGCTACAAATCCCCCCATTTTTTGGAGGTAAAACAAATATATCGTGGGTTTTCCGCGCGACCTGGGTAGTCTATCGCAGCGACAGGTTGGGTTCCCCAGCAGCACAATCAGGAAAGCAAAGGCCCACCACCAAAATGCCAAAAAGGCCACTGGCCGCATGGACAGGAACCTGAGCCACGCGTCATGGCAAGGAAATGGTCCCCCATAAATCGTTGACATTGGTTGATGAATACCTAGTAGTGGTTCATGAGGGTTGATGATGGTTGAATACTAGCAAATAATGATTGACAATATCAACTATTTATGAGGTGTTAATAGCAATTGACTGGTCACCCAATTGACTGGTCAACCAATAATGAGGTATTGATGAACTATATTGGTTGACATTGCTTGTTTCATAGCCTTTGATTAATGCCGGTAATAATTAAGGATCGTGGGTAAATAAATGATTAAAGGCTGACAATGGTCAAGGATGGTTGATGGATGGCTACTAATGGTCAATGATGGTTCATTGATAGCGCTAACAACGGGCAATAGTGGGTGACAATTGTTAACCACTATCGCCTTCGTAATCACCTTGAGACTTGTAAAGAAATAGGAGGGATATAGGAAGGTTAGTAGGTGAATTGGGTTAGTACATTCACATAAGATATATCTATATATGTATACAAAAGTATGTTTCCTCATCAACTCACTGACTCTACGTACACCACACCAGTTTAGGAAATTACGCGAGCCACTTTGCCAGGGCACAGTTTCCAGGTCCCCAAGCCACGAACCCAGTGGCTGGGCACGACCAGCCACGCTTCGAGTCTCAACCTGAAGCCTTGCTGTACCCTGCACATGGTCTGACCATACTGTTTGGTGGTTACGTTGGCCATCCCCAAATATTGTTTATCATGGTTAATAAAGATGGTTAATGATGGTTAATGATGGTTAATGATGGTTGATGATGCTTAATGATAGTATATAATGGTTTGGAAAACACTGGTTGGTGATTTCAAGCCCTATGAACAATATGTTTGTGAATCAAACAACCATCCCCAAATAACAAAACAAACTCAACATGTTTAAAACCACAGATAGTCTGAGTTCAAACCATGTAATAAAACAAACCTGTGTCATGAACCTTCGTCGACCAAGTAAGGTGAAACTGGTTTTCGCATTCCATCCAACTCTCTCAAAGACAAGTCATCCACGGGTCATATCAATTTACCGCGGCCTTGACACTTCCGAAAGGCGGCACGTCACTGGGTTCCTGACGGCATCAACCGGATCATCCAAACCTTGGTTCGAGATCTGCGAGATCAAAGAGGGACCCTGAACTTGGCTGGTTTGATCTAGTTGGAAACAAGTGCTTTTGCCCACAGGTTGGTGTTTTTGCCCACAGGTTGGTGTTTTTGCCCAGCTATGATCAGGAAACATATGATAGGTGGAAACATGAGTTGGAAACTTTGATCACGGTTTTTGCCCACGTATAGCTGTTTCTCAACAGGGGGAACCCCAAAAAAGGGTCGCTTTAGCACCCCATGGGTGGTTTCTCAAGCCGTAGGGGTACCCCTAAACCATCCACAAAATATGGGAAGCCTAAGAACTGGTTGCCCCATCATTTACCATTGTTTTACTGCTTATTGTTGATGTTTTCCAACATTACTTGGTTGATTCAAGCCTTGACCCATAGCCATTTGGGGACATCATTGGGGGTTCTTGTGCCCATGTTACAACACCTGGCTGCCGACGATAGCCGGTTGACGAACAGGTGTAGAACTGGATCTGTTAAAATGTGAACGACTGCCCCTAGATCTGTTGCGATGGCTGGTTGTGGACCAGGCATATCCACGACCATGATCAACCATTATTGACCATGGGATCTTCTTTGCTTAAGTATGATTCGTAGTGGTTAACAATGGTAAATAGTGGTTAATTCACTATGATCAGCCATTCTTTACCAATAATAAACCATTCAAAAAATGCTATATCAAAAGCTGCTGATTCTTATCGGTGGGTGCTACAATGGCTAGCCATTCATTAACACCAACCGAGGTACCGTTGCTCCACCCCCAACCCCCGGCGCCACTGGCGCTACCGCGCCACGCAAACGACGCATGCCGTTGGAGGC
>VSDK01029121.1:55913-58413 GCA_009767595.1 Symbiodinium kawagutii | reverse complement strand
GTAGTAGTAGTAGTAGTAGTAGTAGCAATAGTAGTAGTAATAGTAGTTGTAGTTGTAGTTGTAGTTGTGCTGTACTTGTTGTAGTAGTAGTAGTAGTAGTAGTAGTAGTAGTAGTAGTAGTAGTAGTAGTAGTAGTAATAGAAGTAGTAGTAAAAGTAGTAGTAGTAGTAGTAGTAGTAGTAGTAGTAGTAATAGTAGTAGTAGTAGTACTACTACTAGTAGTAGTACTAGTAGTAGTACTAGTAGTAGTAGTAGTAGTAGTAATAATAGTAGTAGTACTAGTAGCAGCAGTAGTAGTACAAGCCTTGACACAAGGAAGGAAAATTCAAACGGAGCTGGATGGACCTGCGGTCACTTTGGGACACTTTCAAACACGTTTTGAACTCGTTTTGGAACTCGTTCTGGGGCATGCAACTTTTGGGAAACAAGGCACACTTGCCGCGATGCATTTTTCGCAACAAAATCTCTTCTTTAGCTTGCGTTTAGCAGCTCCGGTGATAATTTTTTGCAGCAAAATCTCTTATTTAGCTTGCGTTTGCTAACTCCCACGATCTATTTTTTGCACCAAAATCTCTTATTTAGCTTGCGTTTAGCAGCTCCGGCGATCCATGTTTTGCAACAAAATCTCTTGTTTAGCTTGTGTTTAGCAGCTCCGGCGATCATCAATATGGAAATTCCAAACATTACATGTTAAATGCCTAACTCGTTCTCGGGAAGTTCCTGACTCGTTTTACATGCGAATTCTGGATATTTGTGCAATTCCCACTTCCGCCCGAAGATATAGCTCTTCATACGCAAATAAAAGCCGTTGCTCATATAGTTTGTTGGTTATTATCCCCCATGATTGGTTGGTAAATATTGACACATAGCCACATGTTCAACATGATGAGTTGTCACAACTGTACACATGAAAAGCTGTGCTACTACTTACCTATATATCTGACAGCTCATGCCAAGAAAAAATGCTCATCATCTCCACCCAACCCATGTTGGTACAAGGAGCTCATGCCATTGGCCTTCTGATCGGTACATCAGTGATGAGGCAAATCCTCAATACCCAACCCTATGTTGTTACCATGAAATAGTAAGTAACCAACCCGAATTACAATAATGTTTGAAACCAGTTGCTTACCTATTATTTCATGGTAAGTGGAAAAGTAGGGCAAGGTAGTATGACAGTACTACAAGAAAGGTATACCAACTGCTTACCCAGTATACAACCCTCTTACACACCCTGTTATACCACCTTGTTATGCTGCCCTGTCAGACTACCTTGTATACTACCCTGGATGAGAGTGATCCAGTATACCAACTGCTGCTATCACTTTTTCTCGCTCATCGCACCCAAATGCATGGCTGCCAGATCACAGCCTTCGCTTCCATGATTCCCCGGTCGGTTGGCCGGCCTGAATTGAGCGTTTGAAACCATTCAAAAGCATCCTTGGCTGACCATTCCTTAAACAATCAACATAATAAGCCATCCTTGGCTGATTGTTAAGATAGCAACCTCGATCAACATCAATCATTAATTCACCACCCAAACGCACGCACATCTGTACCCACCAGGCAGCCATAGAGGTAGAGGTAGGACCCGAAGCCACCCGCAGCTGCAGCCACAGTGGTATTCCATGCAACCAACCCTGCAGTGTGGGGACCTGGGCGACGATAGTTGAGTAAAGCTGGTTGATGACGGTTGATCATGGTTAAATGGTGGTTATATATATATGTATTTATATATATATATATGTATATTTATATATAAATAAATGTTTGCTGAAGGGTTGGTGAATGGTTGGTTAAGGGTTGGTTTACAACAGTTGATGACGGTTGATCATGGTTCAATGGGGGTTTCTCAAAAGAGGGAGCCCCCAGTTCTCATCCGTTATTAACCATTTATAGTAATAAACCCACCATTTTTGGGTACCCCTATTTTGAGAAACTATCAAATGGTGGCTATATGTTTGCTGAAGGGTTGGTCAATGGTTGGTTAAGGGTTGGTTAAGGTTGTGTTAATGATGGTTAGCAACGGTTGATGATGGTTCATGATGCGATTGGCGGTTGATGCTCAGCAGTTTGTTGATGGCGAGCTGATGTTGAAGGTGAAATTGATAGTTAATGGACAATGATGCTTCATGGCAAGTAAAAACAACTAATCACAAGCAACAGGCACCAATCTCGATCTTGCAAACTGTTGATACCTCCTGCCATCTCATGCTGTTGCTTACTGTGGCTTGGGAACACAAGGGTTGCATCTTCTGTGGCTTGGGCGCTTGAAAGGCTGGCAGCTGGGGCACCAACGAAGCCCGCCAGCCCGGCCAGGGGAGTACAGCCCGGCATGTGTCCAATCCACGAGACCGAAGAACCCAACAAAACACCGACGCGACCTGCCGCAACAATCGCAATAACAATGAGAAACAATAACAACAACAACAACAACAACAACAACAACAACAACAACAACAACAACAACAACAACAACAACAACAACAACAACAACAAC
>VSDK01029121.1:45110-55758 GCA_009767595.1 Symbiodinium kawagutii | reverse complement strand
TACTACTACTACTACTACTACTACTACTACTACTACTACGACTACTACTACTACTACTACTACTACTACTACTACTATTATTGCTACTACTACTACTACTATGACTATTTCTATTACTGCTACTACTACTACTACTACTACTATTACTACTATTACTATTTCTATTACTGCTACTACTACTACTACTACTGCTGCTACTACTACTACTACAACAACTACTACTACTACTATTACTATTATTACTATTTTACTACTACTACTACTACTACTACTACTACTACTACTACTACTACTACTGTTACTACTATTACTATTTCTATTACTGCTGCTACTACTACTACTACTACTACTACTGCTACCACTACGACTACTACTCCTACTACTGCTGCTGCTGCTCCAACAACAACAACAACAACAACAACAACAACGACAACAACAACAACAACAACAACAACAACAACAACAACAACAACAACAACCACAACCAGGTAATTGAACAATAATATGAACATGATCACTACAACGAACAACAGCGCCACTATTTAACACTATTGATGACAAGGACAATGGCACCACTAACCACAAACAACGGCCAACAAGCTGATCGATGGACGAACATACCAAGAAACAACAAGCTGAAATATCTAAGCATAGAACAAGATAACGTATGAACAACGCACGCGTATACATGCATACTCCAAGGATGATAAGCAATTATCGTAAACATAAATATCTAACTCTATCTAAATGCGTTTCTGTATTACGAATGCTACTACAGTATATTGCACATCACTAAGGAATGCTCCAGGAATGCTTTGGTACTTAAACAGCAGCTATGTGGTCAACAAAAAGTTTGCCCAACCAAGCTGCTTCCTTGCGCAGTGGTCAAACTTCCGCCCGTGTTGAAGCCTTGGGCGGCACGGCGGAGGTCCACCTGTCTGGGTCGCCTGGTACATGCCACTGTTGGGTCACATTCCCAATGGGTTCAGGTGGATGACCAACCTTGTCCTGAAACCCAACTCAAAGGGCCTCAGTCTTCAACCATTGATGGCAACGCCTGACATGTGCTTACACCATGAGCCGTGAAAAAGCACCACAGTAGTACCACATACCAGGTGGCTAACTGCTGCAACATCCTAGTTGCGCTTTGGCTTGCAGGCAAACGATGGGGTCAAATTGCCTGGTTCCCATCATTTCCACTAAAAAAGGCCGGTAGTATGGATCTGATCACTGACTCCGCGGCCATCGTATGTTTGACGGCTCCTTTGCCTCTCTTGTCAGTCACATCAATTTCATCATCAAAAAGCCATTCTGAAATATCAAAATCTGGAACTCCGAAAGTCGTTGACTTACACGCATCCAAACAGGGTCGCTGTTTAGGCACTGCGAGCTAAAGTACTCAGTCAATGAGCATTGAAGTCTTTTGACCCTTTGATTGGGCCAAAACCTACATGAACACATTTCAAATCGCACAGCGTTTCTTTCCATCGAACAAACAATACGTCCTCTGCAATTAGTTGGAAAGTGTATCCTCGCAAATATCTACAGCTGTCTTTGGTTAGTCCCATCCATTCCCCTCGTGGGTTCGCCATATGATAAATTTGCATCATCCTAATGTATTTGTCAGTTCCACTTCTCGCATCATAAGCTCTCCACTTGAATGCCCTCGTTTGGGCCCTCTCGTCCGCCCCCACAGCTTCGCAATGCTTCGCAGCACCAAGACACCATACCAACCAACCCACAAAATGAACATGCCCATCACCTGCCAACGTGTCGCAACGGGGCCGCGAAAAGGGAAATCGGCTGGGCATCTTCCTGCACTCCACGGCGAGCCGTCCCCTGCGCCTGCAAGTAGTTGCAGGGCTGGAACTCCGCTTTGTCCCTCTCTGCGTTGTCAAAGCGGCGCTGCCAACGTGCCTGTTGAAGCGCAGAATAGATCCGATCCAGCGATACTTTGAGAAAGCATTAGGTTGAAGCGAAGATACTTTTGATGAAGCTTCAGTGATTCAGAACAATCATTATGGTTATAGTGATATGATATGTCTGTATTATCGGTAGTGTTATATGTATGTCTGTATATGCAAATGTGAAGAATCGTGAGGATTCCGAAATGACCTGGGCGCGCTTGACCTGTGGCTCTCCAAACCACCCTGGCTACCTCTATAGCTTACGTTTTTGGCACCCGATTTTGGCTCCCTGCTCCCTACACCAAACATTAAGACGGACGGCTGCTTGTGAGTTCCGATGTTCTGACGTGTCCCATCCAAGTACCATTATGGAGCTCCAAATCAACCACCATGGGTTCAACATCCAGGCAGCAGTACCATGCATCATCCACCGTTCAGCTGCAACGCTCCCTGAAACAATCGTAATGAAGTGGCGAGTGATAGGGCTCAGTTCCTAAAGGTGGCGAATGGATAGGCTGAATCTAGTAGTGTAATAGGCTATCATCTACTAGTTACACTACTAGTTTGTAGATAATAGGCTTCAGCCCCAACAGCTCTAGTAGTGTTTGAAGGGCCAACGCTCCGCCACAGCAGGAAAACACCTGACACACCACTGCAGCTTTACAATGTCAGGCTCTTTTAGTCGAAGGTCGCCCCAGCAATGTTCACATGAGCGCCTCCAACTATTTCATCCTATGGAAAATGATGGAAAACTGATTAGTGTGCAAGATCTGATACCGATGATTGTTGATCAGAGTCGGTAGAATTTGGTTGATCGTATGGTCAATAATTTGGTGACTAGTTCTGGGGTTCCATAGGCCAAGTACCACGGAGTCATCCTAGCAGAACTCATTGAACAACAAGGACATAGACATGAGTCGACCATCATGTCACAACCAATGCCAACAATCATAGTTAACCAACAGTGGTGAGCACTACTAGCAACAATCAACCATCATCAACCCTCAGGTTATTGGTGTATCCAACGGCTACTCATGATTATCAGCATTTATCAACCATCAATGATCAATACTTTTCGAACATTCACCATCACAACCGATTTCAAGGACCGGATAACCCCAAAATGTCAAAATGCCCTAAATGTTCCATGCTGCAAAGGATGATCACAGCATTCACTCCCGAACACCACTCAATGATGTGGGGGGATGATCTTATCGATATTGCTAACCTTACGGTAAACTAACCTGTCCATTACTTGTAGCTAGTTTCCCAAGGTTTCCTATTAAAAATGGCAGTTTTCCATTGCCACATAAGATCACCGGAGTGTACTCATCATTGATTATCCCCCTAAACATCATCATTGATATTGATACCCCCTTAAGCTGCGATTCTTATCAATATGTGCTATTCACCAACAAAACCATAATCAACGATGAAGCAATGAATCAATAATTGCTTATCATCAAACTATGGATGATAATTCCTGCTGCCGCTCATCATTGAAACTCGCTCAGGAAGGAACAAAATTCATGGCTTATCAACATGATAAATTCAACCAATCACTAAACTAATTGATAGCTTATCAACAATTGATCCTTGGAAACATTAATCTATGCATGATCGAATTGACAAAATATCACAGAATCATTAATCAGTATGAAATCTATGATTTAGATTGTTGATTTTTCATGATAACAATGCATGATCAAATATCAATTAATCTGTGCCATTGATTATTTATAATTCATCTATATCTTATATATATATACACATTACATTTCATGGCAATTCAATAGAAGATTCTGTACAATTCATATTCCTTATATTTTACATGATTCATCTATATGTATGTCATTCGATTATGAAAAATCCCGCATCGAATTCATCGCTGAATCAATGCCACAGGTGCATCCCCCTGCCTCACTGCTGGGCGTGTCACTCAGCGAAGAGCTTCCAGGGCCCTTAGGCGACCTCCAACGGCGGCTGGTGACCACTGGTGCCTGCCACCAACGTGGAACTGGAATCTTTTAGGTCTTTAGGTATATCCAATAATGTTGGTTTCTGATTAGTATCTACCTGTTGGTTTCATCTATTTTCATTACTTTAGGGGGGGTTACACTAATCAGAATCCAACATTAACCATGATCATTTTTATAGCATAAATGATAATAGTTCATTTAAATGTTAAATGTTAATTGATGTTAATTGTATGCTATTGTTAGGAACTGATCAGTCAGACAATAACTACTGGTTGGTGGTTGAACCACCTCTATGAAAAATACTAGTCAAGCAACTATTTATGAACAATTACGTCTGGGAAGCATTCATGCAAATCAATTACATCAATGATGTTTTAATATTTCATGGCTCTTACATTGATGTATATACAATGTACGTATACATCAATGTACGTATTTCATGGCTACAAAATTTACAAGGATCAGTAGAGTGCGGAGCGCATGATTGTCGGCAACGATTTGTCAGCATAAAGGTTTGTGAAACATGTGCAGCTTGCGTAAAATGCTTCTGGTAGGGGTGAAGCTGATAGTTTTCAGCAACGGCAACGACCTGTCGAGGTTGAGATCGGTACAAGTGTGCGGAGACCGCGAGTTGTGGTAGGTTCTGCAGATCACTGAATGCTTCATCACTAGTGCTCCGCAACCTTAAGAACTATCAATCATTATCTACATCAATCCTCACCATTGTCAAGCCGTGTGTCATCACACATTCACCAACTAGAAACCCTATATTCACCATCAACAAACATAGGTGTTTCGCAAAATAGGGGACCTCAAACATGGTTGTAAACTGGATGATCTGGAGGGTCCGGCATGTCGAGAAGCACCCCTTTCCGTTTGATCACACATTCACCAACTACCAACCCTCTATTCACCATCAACTAATCAGCGACACCATTAATCAACATCAAATACCCCCTATATTCACCAACAATAGATATATAATACATAACATCAATCATCTGCATCAAATGTCTATTGAGATATATATATATATACACATCATCCACCATTGGCCAATCATTTGGATTCCGCACCCGCCTGGATTCACCTTCCGCGTGCGACCCTCCAGGCCCTCCAGGCTCTGGCCGTTCCACATCTTCTACCTCAACGTCCTGTCTTCGCAGTTGGGTCTCGACTCCAAGCAGTTGCATATCTTAGATAGGTTACCTCAGTTTGTTTGATATGGCTATGGGTCAATATTAATAAACCAATAATGGGGGTTTATAACCAGCAATAATAGGGAAAACAATGGGAAATGATGGGGAACCAGGGGTACAGGGTTTTGACCCATAGCCATGTGTTTGAAAAATATGCAAAAGAACTGATGGAGTTGGTTACCTCATGATGGAGTTCATGATTGTTGGACATCAAAAAAAATCCACGATGGAGTTCATGATGCTGATATGTTGAAGTGATGACGAGGGGGTCCTTGTATGTGTGTGGCAAATTCACTCTGGCTAACAGTGCTAGATCATGGGAAATCCTGGGTAATGACAAACCCAACGATTGAAACTCATGAACTCCATCCCCAAGATGGTTGGTGAATCATGTTTGGTAGAATCTAATCACCAAACATCCTGGGGACGAAAAGATTCTCATGTTTCACCAACGAGTTGTGAACGGATTGATGTAATCAACTCGCAGGCTATGGCATGCTTGACAACCCAGTGGATCAGTAGTTGGCAAGTATGACCATACAGCTATGATGACAAGATCATGAGTTGTAGGAATTACGACGTTCCACTAGAATCATAGCAATGATTGAGTTGAAATATGTACAAGTCACATTATTCAGGAAGCTGGTGGTTGATCAGCCCTGGCTGTTACTAACTGATAAGCTATCCACTGCTTGCTGATGCACTGTTACAAAGTGATCAGATCTGCTTGATAACTCATCAATCAGCTTTAATAGTGAGGTAGTAATAGTTGAAGCCAATGAATTGTTTCGTTCTTACTTCTGACTGACGGATCAACACAGGCTACAAATGAAATTGTTTTCATAGTTGAGGAGTTCATTCCTTAATGACTTTCGTCATCAATTGTGACTAAAATGATCAGCACAGGCTCATAATGATTCTCAGTCAGTCACAATCCACATGGTTACCTGCCAAGAGCCACAACTTTTTGCTCGCCGATCAACTAAAGCAATGAACAACGTGACTAACCAGCACTAGTAAAATACCAACACACCCACACATGTATATCAACATGATTTAAGATTGACATATAATATGATGTGTCTATATGTTTCATATCATCAGTATTGTCCTCACGATCCATGCACATCCCCCTTATTGTTCATTATTAATCATAAGCTGTCATTATCGGTTCTTATTGGTCATTATCTACTGTTATCGGTCATGATCGGTCATCACTGTCATCAATAACCAAAAAAAAATCCCTATGGCAATTAAACACCATTGGTTTTGGTTGGCTTACTCACAGCTATGGCTTGAAAATCATCGTTTGATTTGCTTACAAGTTTCGCTTACTCTTGACATCTCTGAATTCAAAGCCTTTCACTCTCTACTCCAGCCAAATTATTAACCACTTAGTTCCAGTTATAATTCCCTATTAATAAACCAATAACAATTAAAAAGTTCAACCAGTATTTAGTGATGGCTACCATTCCCTATTATCAACCATTAAGAAACCATGATCAACACCAACCAACCAACCAACCAACCAACCAACCAACCAACCCACCCACCCACCAAATCCTTCACCACTTCGATGATGAAACCCAGCGCCATCCCACGGCACCCGCGCCTGCCGTGGCGTTTCAGATTCCAAGGCCCTGAGGCGTTGCAGTTCGAAGGCTTCGACGTCCGGCCTTGACGGTCAAGGGCTGGATTTTCATGCTTGAAGTTCTTGCTTTTGATGGCCGTTGGTGGCTAAAAATCAGTGTTGTGAGTGGTTAGTGGTGTTAATACATGGACTTTTCCGTTGGTGGTTTCATTTGTGTCGGAGGGCAATTGTACATGATCGTTGGATGGTGAATTCGTGTCGCATGGTTCATGGCTTCATGCTCTTAGTGGTGCCCCCTCAAAATAGCTACCTTTAATTACAACTAGGCTAAGTACCAATCAAACGGTAAATATGGGGTTGTGTCATGTTACCTCATGTTATTTCATCTGATCTCATGCTATTTCACGTTATTTGGTAGTTTCTCAAAATAGGGAACCCCAAAAAATAAGTCTACTACTATAAATGATTTATAATGGATGATTTAGGGGTACCCCTATTTTGAGAAACCACCATTTGTGTTAGCGTCCTCGTCATAACTACCGTATCGAATGCCCCCATCAGATCCAGCAGATCCAGCAGTTGCCATGGAACTACTGAGTTGATCATCCGGCCGCGGTGGCCATCCCCCCGGGCTTCCCGACATTTCATCCGTGCGCATGATGCGTCGCCCCAGCAGGGAGTTTCCAGCCAAAGCTGCTACTCCACCTGACCCCATTCGCTTCATCATGGATCACCATGATGGACGGCGCTGGCTGCCAGGTCAAACGCTGTGAATCACCGTGGGTTAAACACGAGTACCAATCACTGGTGATCATCGTTCATCATCATCATCATCATCATCATCATCATCATCATCATCAGCATCATTAAACAGTGTTTATTGTTAAGGTTGATTAGTGACTGACCATCATGAAACATGATTAACCATCATCAGCAACCACCAAGAATCGTCATCAGTCATTCACAAATCACTACGAGTATCTTCCGCCCTGGGCAACCATCATCATCACAGATATGTCAGCATCATTGCTATTCATCATGTCTTGAATGGTGGTATAGTCGTGACAAAACCACCATGAACACCTGCACTGGGAGATCCGTATCAAGAAACCATCCATTGTGCATTGCTCCATCTTGTCTTTCAATGTGTGTGCATGTGTAAAATACAAACTTGTTGGAGTATGTATAAGTACACTGACATTTGCATGCATCTGAAAGATGACATGGAAAAAAAACGTATAGAAATATATAGCTACGCATGACAGCGTAACACAGCAAGGAATAGAATGTAATGATAAAATGAAACTTTTCAAGAGAAAATCTACATGCAAATCAACAGACACACCTATGTGTGAATAAAGTGAATACAACCTAGAAGTAAATGTAGTCCAATGTGGAGTAGTGCAGTGGATCGCAGCGTAATGCCATGAGATGTGATGCGACGTGATGTAGTTTAACGAAAGGAACACAAGTCTAAAAGCAAATATACACTGATACCTGTGCAATAAGACGGTCTACTGCGACGAAATGTCCGAGTATATGGAAAGAACATCTGGAGTCAAACCCATCAGGACGGGAAATCAGTGCAGCTACATGTGACATATGCTGGTTACTCAATCAGCCCGATGTACAAACTCTTGCCCCTAGTTACAAAAGTTGGGAAATAGGCCATTTAACCATGGTGGTACCGCTGACTATGCATGATGAATCATAATTGTCCATCACTCAACACGGACTTCCACTGTCGAACATAACAGTCCATATCCATTGCCATGATTGATCCATGATCAAACATATCACCACACTGGTTGAGGGGAAAATTTGCAGGAACCCCTGGTTGTCACCATCAAATTATAGGGGTGTCCTGTAGGTTTTCCCGGAAACCATTTCTGGGACGACAACTATCAAATAGTTATCCATGATTAGCCAAGACTATCCAATGACCCTATACTTGCCATGATTGACCACCATGATTTCCCATGAGTAAGCATGATTCACCCCCATAATTTCCCATGATTGACTATGATCAACCCTCATAATTTCTTATGATTCACAACGGTCCTTTCTCAAAATAGGGGTAACCCCCAGTAGTCATCCTTTATACTCATCATTTATGTATGTCATTGAACCAATCATTGTTTGGGCATCCTCATTTCAAGCAACCACCATATGGTCGGTATATCCCTTTTATTGTTGCTTATCATCCCCTGTTATCAACCATTAGCCAACTAGTTAACCGCTAGTTCTCAACCATTACATAACCATTGTTTGGTACACTGTTGCTGGTGATTATACCCTATAAATCCCGATTATTTACCATTATTAATCACCATAACTTCCCATGATTTTCCGCGACTAACTATGATCAAACACCATAATTTCCTGTAATCACCCATGATTCACCACCATGATTTCCCATTGTTATTTACCATTCTATACTCCCCATGCTTAACCTAACAATGGGAAATCATGGGAACTTATGCGAAATTAACCACCATAACTAGCACCTAACCACCCATGCTGGTCCACCAACATAGGTATCACAACGGCTACCGATCATCTCCACCACCGTCATCGCGCCTACCAGGTGCACAACACCGCTACCAGCGCAGTCGTGATACCGCACGCCCTAGCGAAGGGAGGCACCGGTGAACAGAACGAGTACTGATGATAACTGGTTGGTGGCGTCCACCCCTATGAAAAATATTAGTCAACCAACCATTTGTTAATAAGAATGAGTATATCTTAAGATATAATAGTTTCTCAAAATAATGTTCACTATATATTATAATACAGTGACTATTTATGATATATTTACTGATGATTGTCACAATAAATCATGATAGTTTCTCAAAATAGTACTGATAGGGAACATAATAAGTATATCTTATGATATAACAATAGATTATAATGCTTTCCTTCCTTGATGAAATACCATGTGGTGTATAGATGATCATTGATGTTTGGTCATGATATGATAGCTTATAATAGTTTTGAAAAAGTATCATCTATCAATGTTCAATTTATACGTTTTGATGGAACTAAGTTCAATCAATAACTATTGATGATTTTGTTAATGATTTGTGTGCTTGTTATTAGGGATGACAAGTATTAAGCATCTTGATGATCATTAATAGTTGATTTCTACTATGCTTAGTAGAGGTGATCATTGTAAACATATGACCATATTGATAACTAACAATAGTGAATTGCATGAGGAATGGGGGTGATGATCAGCATTGGAGAATTGTTCACCATGTCTGTTGAGGATGATCATTATTGACGGGTACTGAATATCATGACTGATCACCATCAACCAGTATATTTAAAATCATTGTATATAATCATTGACTGGTATTGATAATCATTATTGATCATTATCGACCAGCATGGATGATGGTCACTATTGACCATTATCAACCAGCATTAACATCGTTGACTAGAAGTGTTTCATGTTTTATATCATGATTGACCAGTATATGCCTTGGGATAATGGAATGATGGACTAACCACTATCAGTGCTGGTTGCATTGTGCTTGTACCAAATATGCGTTAATGATGGTTCTAAGAATAATTATGCATATCCCAAAATAATCCTCTATCTTTAGCATTTATGGTAACACATTAGTAATAGACCAAACATAACTTTGAGGTTCTCTATAGCTTGAGAAACACCCACATAAGCACCAATCGATTGTGGATCTACACATCGTGACCACCAGATCCACCGCACGGTGGCATGGGGTGGAGGGCACGGCACGGCAAAGTGCCACCCTGGGCGCCATTTGAATGCTTTGGGGATTTAGGAACAAACATTGATCCCCATGTTTTACGGCCGTCTTGTTAATGGTTTTTACATAACACCACGGCAAACACCGTGGCAAACACCCTGGCTTAAACACTGCAAGCCGCTTGCCAAACGAAGTTGCAACCGATCACAGCTTGCCCCCGCGATACGACTGACTGCTTCAG
>VSDK01029121.1:21660-45041 GCA_009767595.1 Symbiodinium kawagutii | reverse complement strand
GGAATCACAGCGCCCCTCCGGTGCTCCAACCGTGGTGGCAACGCAAGGCCCGCCTCGTACACGGCATTCACAAAGAAAGGACGTAGGAAACCTCCCAGGGGTTGGAAAGACTCGGTTCACCCCCGCTGGTTGATGGTAAATCAAAAGCTATCTATGGTGAAAACTGGTGAATTAGCTGGTCGATAATAGGGGCTAATAGGGGATAATTATCTATTTGGTGGGTTTATAAGGTTTATAAACAACGACTATGCGGTAAATCAGCTGGTGAATGGTTGATAATAGGGGATGATAACCCAACAACAATGGGGGATATACCAATGATGTGGTGGTTTCTTGATGTAGCGGACCCCAAAGTTCTTCTTGGTTTATTACTAATAGTGATTGAAAAAAGGATGATTTGGGGGTCCCCTCTTTGAGAAACGCCCAACTATGGTGAAACCAAGGGTGATTCATTAACAGCTGGATCTACCATTTTTGTCCATGTTTGATTCTGAGTGACACGTGCTCTGACAGTTTGGCCAAATATTGTGTATATGACGTGCAATCCGCCACGTGCTTTACTTTGTCTGACACCATTTATCTGGCATGAGCTCTGACGTGTTCGCAAGCAATTTGACATGTTGATCTTACGAAAATTGTGACATGCTGCCTGGGCACACATTTGATTCTAGCAGATTCTCTGACATTTATCTTTTCATCGAATCTGACCTAAACATTCTGAGATTTGTCTGACATATGGCTATCATAATCGAACATAATCTGACATTCACCCAAACTTTCCTTCTAACAATTTGATCTACCATTCATTGCTTTTAGCGACTATCACTGCGAACTGTATATCATAAGAACCCGTACAATGAGGTAATCCGATCTGTCCATGCATAGAGGGTGGTACGACTGATAGGAAAATTGATGGAAGAAATTATGGTATTTATCTACCATCTGGTTTCACCACTCCCTGTAGCTCTTTAGCTCCCCCTTTAAAGGGATTTAGGAATTCCCCTAGCTCCTTAGCTCCCTGAGAATCACCAGCTAGTTATTATGCTAGCGGTTAAACTACCCTTTGGTCAAAGCATTCCTTGTAGCTCCAACTGGCTCTCGCTGGCTACAGGGCTATAAGCTCCTTAGCTCATTCCCAACCACCAGCCAGTAAATTGATCAAATAATAGGTCATTGATCAACCATCAAGCAACGAGTATCAACTTGTGATCCACCTATAGCATCTTAACAGATCTTAACGGTCAGTGATCATCAACCACACATGGACCATCAATCGGCCATGGCTCGCCACCATGATTAATTAACAATTACTGACCTTCATTGAACTTGATCATTCACCAGCAATCAACCATGAAAAATCCTCAGATTCACCATTAACATCTCGGTAAACCACTGCCATTAAACATGAAAAAAAAAAAAAAATATATATATATAATGTTACTATATGAACCGGTGAGCAACCACTGTAACCAATGGACGAACGAATAACTCAGCTCTCAGCTCAATGAACCATCAAGTGACAATCAACCAGCAATTCGACCAGCAATACCAGCAATCACCCTTAAACTAAGCCTCAATCAACTACCAATTAACCCTTGACCAACACTTCATTGACGCCCCGGCCAGTTCTCTCGCCTCTAGATCCCCAGACAGCTTCAGCCAAAGGCGGGAAAATCAACCCCGCCATCAAACAAGCGTGGGTTAAGTAGCCTGAAGCGGTGCTAGCGCAGCGCAGCCGGAACATACAACCGACACATGCAACTGGCACCTTTCACATGATCATGCCTGTTATTGGTGATTGTTTGTGATTCTTAATGATGTTTGATGTTGTTTATAGGTGGTCGATGATTTCAACCACACCCACGACGGATTCAGAAACAATATCCGTGATCAACAGCTGCTGGTACATCGACAAAGGGTGGGGCGTTTCCACGCGCTGGATCGAGGGCGAACACCACAGAAGCAGCAGTTGAATGAAGCGATGAACAAACGATCAATTCACCATGGATCAACCACTATAGTCATATGCATTCGTCAACAAGTTGACTAATAAGCAACCATTCTAAAACATTAATCAGCCATTGACCATCGCCGGCGTTGTTGCCATCCCTATTTCGCTGGCAAATCGCGGCCCGCACGAATGCTGACCCGGAGGGATCGCTGCCATGAGAAACTTGTGGGGTTCAACCCCCACAGACTGTGGGTCAGGACAGATTAAGCGCTGATATCCATTGATAAAGCAAGTGTGCGCCATTGATTGACCATATATAGATTCATAGCGGTTATAACATAGTGGCACAACCATCATTGTTGACATGGTTATCGTGGTTAACCACGATTGTATATCATTGATCAGTGGTTATACCATGTTACACCATCGATGAACTTGCTTAGCCATTGCCATTGACCATGGCCACAACAGTTGACCCAGTAAGCGCAGCTCCCGGCCTATGATGTGCGTCCGCTCGGCCATGGAGCCACTACAAATGGTCACACAGGTGGCGCAAAAAGCCCAATTGTAAAGCAAGTTCGCATACCTGGACGTTGCACTGCCACCAGCTGGGCGACCCATGGTGACCCACGAGACGCGAAACGTTGATGCGACTCACGCGGACCGATGACAATGCAGAGACCACGACTTGGGTAACAAGTCGTCACTCATGTGCACTCGAAAATCCACCAAGAACGATCCGTTCTACTCAGGAAGCTATTTGTTTGTATGCCGACATTTCATGCCATTTCAATGTAAGCAAAACCGGGCGGCCCTTGGGCGGCCCACCGACACAAACCCAGCATATTCGACAACAAGAAGGAGCAGATTGTCGGCTGTCCTCAGAAGCTACCAACAGAATCATCCCAAAAACATGTTTCATTGACAAAGATATACATGGCCATGGGTCAATATTAATCAACCAACCAAGGGGGGATTTCCACCAACAATCATAGGGAAAACAATGGTTAATGATAGGGGAACCAGGGGTACGAGGTTTTGACCCACTGCCACATGATGGGACCCAGAATCTTTAGCAAACTGGTTGGTCATGCTTGGGTCATGTTCTGAATTCATGCATCATGACTGACGTGAACATAACCCAGTCAGTGAGTTTTCAATGCGTTGCCCAACCACTCACCCACTTAAAGCAACTTGTCAGTCGTCTTTCTTCCCCTGCCAAGGCGCATGGTGGATTTCGAGTCATCCAATACAAGGCTCGACTCCCAGAAGTTCTCACCAGTAACGATGGCAAAGACCAAACAACTCATGGCCGAGTCCATGACATTCTTTGCCAAGACCTGGGGAAACCAACGGCGGCGGCGGCCCACCCAACGGAGACGCTGTACACATGTCGCGCTATGTCTCACAGCGACGTGCAGCTTCTCCTCGGGCTTCCCATCGTTGAGCTTCACTGCTTCGATCTTGAAAACAGATGGGTCAAACGGCTTAGCAACAAGCAGCTTTGTAACGATGACTAACAACTGATGAACAGGTATCTAATAGTATTTACTATGTTTCACCGCACTTGAACATCATGATTCGTCGTCGTGACTAATCGTCATGATTCATAATCATGACTATAATCGACTATTCATCATCAACCAACCATGAGGGTTACACCATTGGCTAGATGGTGTAAACATGTAGTGGCGGTAATAGTAGGAGTATGATGATAAACGTTTAGAAGTAGTATGATAATAGTGGCAACAATAATACTAGAAGTAACAATAGTTCTAACATGTGGCTGTGGGTCAAAATCCTGTACCCCTGGTTCCCCTATAATTAACCGTTGTTTTCCCTTTGGTTGTTGGGTTAGAACCCCCTATTATTACCTGGTTCATATTGACCCAGTTCACCATGTAGTTGCACCAAATTCATGCATTGATGGGTGCTCGCCCAGCCCTGCGCAAGCATCAGCAGCTGTGGGGATCTATTGGCACCCTCGTCCCCCAGACGTAGGTTCAAAACCACTACTGGGCTTATGAAGCTCTAATTGGTACTTCTTTAGCCCTATCCATTGTAAAATCATTGTCCCTCATTGTTGAGATGTGGCTTGAGATATACTGCCAGCCATTTCAGGCAGCACCATTGCTAAAAACACAAACACTACTCATCCTGGCAACATCAGCCACTATATCATGTGTATATATATATATATATAAATCAATATACATATATATATATATATATGATAAGGGAAAAGAGTGGTGAAATGTGGTGAACACAATGGTGAACCATCCCCGTTCATGCCGGCTCCACCCCCGCTACTGTGCGGGCCGGAGAAAAGGGCTCTACTTCGCCAGGCGGCTGTCATCCGATGGGCTTCTCGAACACTTCCTACCTGCGGGCTGAAGGGCTGAATGTGGTACATCAACATGTGCAAACCAGAACTCTTTTTGAGAAACACCCATAGTGCATCAACCAACTTTCTATGGATATCAACCAACAACCACCACAAAGCAGTATGTGGGGATATCAACCAACTATGGATATCCCCAAGCATCCAACCATCACACTACGGAATGCGGTCCCAGCATGCCGAGCAAACCACTGCATGACAAACCAATGGACCAACCAACAAGCCGATCAACCTTCGAAACGGTTGTAGGTTGGTAACGTTCTTGATTAGAATACTCTACTGTCATTGTTGGTAATGGCTGTCAACCATCAAAGAACGAATCAAGACAGCAATCAAAACATAATCAAAGCAAGTAAACATATAATTATACGCCATGCACGGCAGATATCACGACTCTATATCTCTATAAAATAAATATATATATATATATACGTATATACATATACATATATATATATATATATACGTATATACATATACATATATATATATATATATACGTATATACATATACATATATATATAATTATATATATACGGTGGATTCTCAAAATACGGATAGATACAGGTACCCCTAAATCATCCTTCATGAGCCATTTATAGTAATTAACTTAGCCATCATTTTTGGGGGTTGCCTATTTTGATAAATCACCATATACCAGTTGTTTAATCGTCATTGCTGGTTATTGTCCCCTATTTATCCGTATGATTTACCATTATCATCCCCTATACAAAACCATTAAGAAACCATCATATGGTCGGTACAGCTCCTATTATGGTTGCTTATAATCCCCTATTATCAGCTAATTAACCACCACACATGAAACTTATCTTTATTAACCAACAATCTAGCGATAAGTGTTGGTTACGCATGATTGTTGGCTACTATCCCCTATCATTGTTGGTTACTATATATCCCCTATTATTCACAACTGTAATCCCCTAGCTATACCTGAACTGTCTGCTATCCCTCTGCCCTTTGCAGCTGTTGCTTTCAGAGAGCCAGCCTCGATCATGGCGAATCCAAGCTGCATCGAGATAACCAGAAAGGTACAAAGCAAAAGCCTAAGGCATTGACGAACCTACGACGAGGCAACAAACAAGAACCACAACAAGAACCACAACAACAACAACAACAACAACAACAACCACCACAACAATAACAACCAGAACCATAACCGCAACCACAAGAACAACAACAGAAACAAGTGCCGCTGCTGAAAATAACTGCTGATGATTGCTGCTACTTCTACTACTGATACTACTACGTACGACTACTGCGACTGCTATAAGTTCTACGACTACCATGAGAGGATGTACACATCCTCGACACCCAGGGCATTCATGTTCTGATTTCTTGGGGGTTGCGGCTCATATAGGTGATGGCTTTACGATAATGAAGGCAATGATAAGAGCCATTGTCAACCATTGAATGTCAAGTATGAACAGCCATGACTAACAGTTGGATCTCCCCCATCAACCCTAATAGTGTTGTCGATTATCCATCATTATCCATTAATTATCAACCATCATCATTGCTCATTACCCTTGTCAACGACTACGAATCATCGAGAACACTGCATTTTGCAGTCGCAAGGTACATGATCAGTTCCACCAGCCTGGGCACCGTAGTCTGCGTTGCCCAGAAGAAACTGAGGAAAAATCCCATGCCAAGCAGCCATGATAAATTTCGCCGTGACTAAAACTGACACAAATGCGGAGAACATCCATGTTTGATGTCACAATCATCAATCACTAACCATCGTTAAGCCTCACTTACCAATCAACTATCAACCATCAACCCATCATGAACAATCCAAGCATCATTAACAATCATTGAAACATTCTTTCACTGCTAGTTCTCACTAAGTTTAGTAAACCAGTGGTGGTCAATGATGGTTAACCAACTAGTGGTTACTAGCCATCATGGAACCATTAATCATTGACCACTAGCTACGCCATGATCAAACCACTAGTTCAGCCATGAACCACTAGTCAAACCATTAAAGAATCCTTTAACTATGATTTAAACCACTCCTTCACCATGATCAATCCCTAACCCTCATAAGGGTGTTTCTCCAAATAGGGGACCACCCAATTCATCCCATATGAATCATTTACGGTACTAAACAAACCATTTTGGGGGTCCCATATGGCTTGGGAAACCACCCCATAGCGGTTGTTTAACCGTCATTGTTGGTTATTATCCCCTATTTATCCCTATCATTTACCATTATTATCCCCTACAAAACCATTAAGAAACCACCATGAGGCTCCACAAACTTCTGCTGCAAGTGACCATGATGTCTCAATGCCTTGACCCAGGGTCGTCACCGTTGCCTCCTGAGTGGAGTCGAGGGGGGCATCAACGGCATGGGCATGGAGAGCTGGTGTCGCTCATGATTCGTGGTTGCCTAAAATAGGGAAGCCCCAAAAATGGTGGGTTTATTACCTGTAAATGGTTATGAACAATGGAATATACAAGCTATCATTGGGGATATACCAAGTATAATGGTTGGTTTAATTCCTATAAATGCCTGAAAACACCTTAAAATTTGTTTATCTACAGTACTTTAAATAATTAACATGGAATGATAACTAGGGGTAAGATCAGTGAATGGTAACCTCATCAACTGATGTCGTTGTTTGTTTGTTTCACCGACATGATGACCAACAAAATTAGAGAATATATTGGACAGGGATGATTGGTGATGGTGATACCATGCCTTCAACTAACCTACTGGATAGTTGGCCAAACAATTAGTGAATGGTCACCCACAATACAGGGTTGATGGTTGATTGAGGGTTGCTGGCAAGGAACGGTGAATAAACATGGATGGTTTATGATGGATGATGTTTGGGAACTCCTACTGGGAGATACATGGAGATACACGGAGATCCACGGAGATACATGGTGAGATACATCTTCATACATCTTCATGAATGAACCACCCAGTAAGTAACCGGAATTTTGGTGACAAAAACCATTCATCATAGGTAAGTGGTTGGATTTGTTGTTGATCACGGGTTGACAATGGTTCCAAACGTACGGGCCAAACAGGAGCTGCTGCAACTATTTGTTGAGAATTGCTGATGACATAATCGCTGTATCAGAAGGGTTGAGAATCGAATCGTTGATTTATCAGCTTACCAAAAACAACTTTACAAAGGCTTGATGATTGTTGATATGGCTGTGGGTCAAAACCCTGTACCCCTGGTTCCCCTATCATTAACCAGTGTTTTCACTATGATTGTTGGTTAAAACCCCCTATTAGTTGGTTGGTTAACTGCTTGACCCATAGCCATATCGCTGCACAAAATCCATTCAACATCGAACTGTTGTCCTGAAAGTGTCCGATGATTGTTGTTGATTGTGTGTGTTGTTGCTGCCTTTCATAGGAGGGCGCTAAGCTCATTTTTGCCTGTTGCAATTTCCAACAGCCAATTCATGTTGGGAAAATCAAAGCAGTGTGTTGATATTCAAACTACTACCGGTTGGTGGTTTCAACCCCTATGAAACAAACTGCAGTCAACCTGCCATTTGTTATCATTACGTTTATGGGAAAATCAAAATACTTTTAAACCACCAACCAGACTACCTAATACAGACTAGAACCTATAAAAATGATTAAAAATGCCGGTTCTTGAATAAAAAGCAGGTTTTTTCAAAATATCGGCGGTACCACCCTGCGTGTCGCAACTAGGATTTTTTTCATCGGGGCCCCACCACGAACCCCAGTCGACCGCGCCCAGGTGCCAATGTTGCCGCACCTGCCGCCGTTTTGGGCGGCTTGCCAGATTAACCTCGAACATAAACCTTTCTCAGGCTAATTCATAATTTATTGGTGACAGGTTTATTTGGTGGTATCATGTTGAATCATAAATCCTTCGTAATTTAATGGTATACATAATGCTATCAGGCATCAAAATTCATAACGTTGAATACCATGTGAACCAGGTTGGTGTCCCACTTTTATGATTAAGCACTATCTTTCTGATAATGGTTGATCATTTTAAAGATGGTAAAGAACGCATATGGAGAGGTAAAGAACGCATATGGAGAATCATTGACCACTGTGAATCCGGATGATACCGGGTTCATCATTCTGAATAAGTTAATGGCCAACTTGGACTTGACCATCGGTGCCTGAACATGTCTTGACCACAATCCTAGTCAAAGCTACAGTCTCCTGGACGCCGCAGCCCTGGAGTTCACTCCTTTCATGCTATTCAAGCTAGACTGGATGGTGGTTGAACCACCCTGTCGTGAAACATATGCGCAAGTCAGCCAACTGCATTTGTTAATCATTACATATGGGAAAATAAAAACGTGTAAATCATTACATTTGGGAAAACAAGCAATTGTTAATAAATGCATTTGGGATAATAAAAATGTCCATTAAACCACCAACCAGCAGACTGTTGATAAACCCTCCTGATTTAGCTTCCAAAATCTGCAAAAGATGGATTCTGCCGGATGCTTTACAGGCTGTATAGGTGATTTATGATCACCCTCAATAAGCTTGCCGGCAAAGCCACTGAGGGTATAACCGCGTCAGGAGTCAGGTAGCTTACAAGCTGGTGTGGGGGGGCCAAAATGGTAAATCATATGGTATATAAAGCTGCAACATCTCAACTTGGCCTCTTGGCCAATCAAACCGTAAAATGTCGGAGAGGTCGTTGTCCACGAATGTGTTTCGTCTGAAAAAAATCTAAAAAAACATGACGGAAACCTTGGGTTAGCTTGGATATGCTAATTTCAATCCAAAGAAGATGTGGTGCTTTCTCAAAATCGGGGTCCCCCCCAATCATCCAATAGGAGTTCTAGCAATAAACCACCCATATCTTGGGGTTCTAAATTCTAAGAACCCCCCCCCACAGGAGTGGCCACACCCCGCTGTTGACCTTTCCCAACGCGTCCGCGAGCACCTGATGAATCACCACTCCCGTCTGTCTGATTCATTCCTGAGGCCGCTGCCAGCTGGCCCGAGCCCGAGCGAGCCAAGGATGAAAAACGGCTCTTCCCCGCAGAGATCCAGGGATCGAAACTCCGTCACTTCGGGGCGGGAGGGTATGCGGCATGAACCTGGTTGAACCTGGTGAAACATGGGTAGAGTATGCGGCATTTCATTGGGTACTTCACCAATAACCCAGCAAAAAATGAACAGTTTAGTGGGAAACCATTGGTTTTGGGGTGCCACTATTTTGGCACATACCCATATTACACATCAAAGTAACATCGCGCCCTATGATCAACCATGATGAACCATGACAACTATTCCCAACCATTAGCAATCATGATCAACCACTATCAACCATGATCAACCATCATTCTCAGCCACTATGAACCATTCTTTACAATTCTGATGGCACACCTGCGCCTCCGCAATCTGCGGATGACTCCCCTTCGTCAAGTGGCAGGTGGCGTCCTTACACGCCCATGAAACTCAAAATCGCCAGCGGCGGGTCGCCACGGCGACGACCAACCGAATGAAAGTCTTGAAGGAGCTGATTGATGTCATGGGTCAGGGATCCGCTTGATCGGCTGGAGGGATCACGGATGGATCATGGATGGGTCATGGATGGATCATTGATGGTTGAGTCATAGGCTATATTGATGATCGCATGGAACCACCACTGGCGGCGCTGTTGTCTCTCCAACCCTGCCGTGTTTAAAAAAGCTGCCACAGCAGCGAGCTACAGGAGGCGGCGACATACAAGGCTCCCGTTTGTTGGGACGAGAGTGGACGGCTTTGATTTGGGGTTTCAGAAAATTGGGCACCCCCAAGTTATGGTTGGTTTATTACGATCAACGCTGAATAAGTGGCAACTCACTCTGGCGAGCTCACCTTGCTCACTGGAAAATCAACCATTTGTGGTGTATTTTTACCTATAAAAATTGGCGTCATTTTCAGCGCAACCAGGTATGATGAACTTCAACAACTGATGAACCACCATCGACTTAACGACGTCGCATCAACTCCATGAGTGACGACCGGGACGGGTTCATGTCCCAAATGCTGAGCGCCATCACTAGTTGTATATAATTGTGCTTAGAAATGGGTGGTGCAAGGGTGAAGCAACAAGTCTCTGTTCCTTGTTGGTGATTTTAGCAATATCATGAACCATTATTGACCACGAGTGATCATTATGATAAAGAAGCAAGAATAACTAACCAACATCAATAGGGGATCCTACAATATCATCATGATGACTTGTTGAACAGCAAGTCATAAACTACTTGGATCACACATGGTCCAAATGATAGGCTTGTTGCTATGGATCAAAAACCAGCAGTAGCTCTCATCTCAACTAACCACTGGATATTCGTTAGGATTCCATGGTTCGTAATAACTGGTTGTTTCAGTTTGGTTACTCTTGGCTGTTGCAAATAACCAATATTGCTGGAGATGTTTTGGTTTCAGCTTGGTCATTTGCAATCATCAGTTTGGCTATTATCATCATGATGATTCAATTATCCAAACTGATTATTTTTAATCCAATCATCGGTTTGGCCAATATCAGATGATTCTATGTTTAATTGATGATGATTGCTGCGATTATAAAGTGATGAATTCACACTGGGAAATTCAAATCAAGAACCAGGAACACCAGCCACTCGTCGACGACAACAAGAACACCAAGAATAAGAACCAACGATTTGATGGTTTCTTAAAATGGGGGTACCCCAAAAAATGGTTGGTTTATTGCTAGAAATGATTGAAAATGGTTGGTTTGGCTATTAGGGGATATACCAACTATATGGCGAGCTGGGTCAATATTATTAACCAACCAACAATGGGGGAGAATGACCAACGAACAGCAAGGAAAACAAGGTTAATGATAGGGGAACCAGGGGGACTAAGGGTTTTGACCCACAGCCAAATGCTTCACCTAACCCACTTCGTGGTTTCAACCTGGAATTGCATCATCAACAATAGTTGCACCTCTTCCGAACTGAAGGTGGTACTCGTATCCTTGAGAATAGGCTTCGCGTGGATGATGTCTAGCAGCTCTTATCACCTTATCACCCTTGAGGGTGGTCAACTGAATGCTCTTCGGGTTTACAATGGTATATGGCTGTGAGTCAAAACCCTGTACCCCTGGTTCCCCATCATTAATCATTGTTTTCCTTATTATTGTTGGTTAGTATCCCCCATTATTGGTTGGTTAAATATTGAGCCATAGCCATATCCTGTCTTTTCTCGCAGTTTTCATCCATTTTTGCTGGGTGCTTTGCCACAGTTCACCAGGTACTCCCTAGCACCAACTGCCGAAAACAATCACTACCAAAAGAAATCCTGGAAAACTGGCAGTGTTGAATCTTTCAATCAGCCATTGCCAATGGTGAATTTACCATGATCCTATCTTTTGGTCACTATACATATCATATCATCGTGGTGACCAAAAAAGTATCACTAGGTGACCCAAGAGCGAGCTCATGGCGACCCCAAAAAAGCTGCTTTGCTTCAGCCAGCGGTTCACCACTGTACACACGAAAATGATCTTCCGTTTGGATGGCACGAACAATCATGGTACACGAATTATTGGGTGATGGGAACTCGCTGCTGACGGGAATACACTGCGAATGATGGGAAAAATGAGATTAAACGATGCGAAGGAGGATATTTCAGGATAATGATTAATGATTCTTAGTAATGAATATAACCATAACCATAACCAGAATAATCCTTGATAATGATCCTTAGTAATCCTTTGTAAATGATGCCAATTTAAGGCTTTCAAAATCTGATTGTCACCGGTGGCAACTGTTTGGCCAGCAAAAGGCGAGTTCAACGTTGACCTGTTGAAGGTTCCGGGCTCCCACATGACCAGTATCCCCGATTGGCGACCCAGAATCAAACCACAACTGTTGGTTCTATGATTGTTCACAGATATGTATTGAAATGATTGTGTGTATTTTGTTTCCCAGAATCAAACAACAGATATGGTAGTGTCTTAAAATGGGGTACCACTAATCATCCAATCCTTTACCATTTATAGTAATAAACCAACCATTTTTGAGGGTTCGCTATTTTGAGAACCCTCTATCTGGTTGGTGGTTTCAACCCCCATGAAAAATATGCTTGTCAACCAACCAGTTGTTTATAATTACTAGGGAAAACAAACAATGTTTGAAACCACCAACTAGCATTTATATATATATATATATGCTCATGCTTCCATGCACCTGTCTTCACTGAGGTCTCGCAAGGTAAATATGTGTAGATACATACACATATGTTTACAGCAACATATGAATAGTGTATGTATGCGCATGTGATTGTGGGTCAATGCCTCAGGTTAACATCCCATAAACTACAAAGCTAGTCTTTGATTTTTTCATCCGTCCGTTTTGGACGGTTGGCTTTGACGCATGTAGAAGTTCAAAATAGATACATAAATGAATGAATACATAAACACGCAAGCACATATCCATATATACACATACATATTACAAATCATATATTACATATTACATAGTCATAGTCCAGATATATTCCATATTATATGTTACATGTTACATCTTACATATCATATCATATCATATCATAACATACCATAACATATCATATCATATCATAATCATAATCGCAATCATAATAATCAACAAAACAGCACATGCTCACTATGTCCCATGATTCCGGACCCACCAATGTCATGGCGCAGCACCCGGTTCGATTCCAACCTCCAGGAGTCACGCAACCTGCGTGGGGCCAACGTTTCAACCGGTTGGATGCCATGCCCAAATGGTGGTGTCTTAATAGCTGGGGGACCCCCTAATCATCCTTGATCTCCATCTGTTCTTGTGGCTAAGCATTTTTGGGGATCACCATTTTGAGAAACCGCCGTATCAACAAACTGATTAACTATATAGCTTCACCGGGATAAGGATTGATCAGTTTGCTCACAAAAGATCCCTGGTGCCTCGAGCAAAGGGAGTTCAATGCTTTGGAGAAATCTATGGCGCCTCGAAAGCAGAACCTAAGAAACCATCAGTAGATGCGCATCTGAGTTGGCAGCAATGACAGTAATTTGCCTGTGCATACTAGTACAGGTTGGTGTAGATGAGCATGCTTATGTTCATGTACCAAGGAATCATGAGAATTCACCCAGCTGATGTTCAACATGTGTGGCCTAGAGAGGGATTTTGCCTACTATTGGATCTGCAAGTACATGTCTGGTACTTCTGAAAGATTCGGCTTACGCATCCAAGTCTCCTGCACGGTCTTTTTTTGCAGTGGCATTGCAGGGGATCTGCTGCTGCAGGATATGGATCATTAGCAGGGCAAAATGGCGGATCACCCGAGACGACACCCCGTGGTGCCGCCGCAGGGGCCACCGCGCCCACTGTGGAACAGCGCATTTCATCGGCCAGGCCTCTAATCCTGAAAGAAAAACAACGAACGGCATAAAAACAGTGTGGACTGGCAATCATGCGCTACCCAACCAAATGTTTAGAACAAGTCATCACATTCATCACCAAGCCTGGGCCGATAGAGTCCAATCACTCATAAGTATACGACTTCCCATGTCAGCAGCTCAGCAGCAGCCGCTGGACTTCTTCTTCTTGCTCTTCTTGCCCTTGGTCTTGGGAGCAGAGGCCAACTTGCTTCCTGTGCCGGTGGTGATCACGAAACTTTCACGGGCCTGGTCAGACATCAGGTGACCCTCCTGAGGTGCGGTGTGTCCCTCAGGATGGGCGGTCACAATGAAGCCTGGAGGCAGAGCCTCACCCGGTGCAAACCACTTGCCCTGAGAGTGGTCCAGGCCGCCGTAGCCGCCGTAGGTGGTCATTGGCATCCCGGTGGTGTAGCTGGTCATGGGCATAGCGCTGACAGAGGCAGCACCTTGGTTTGGCATCGTAAACGCTCGTCTGAACCCAGGCTGGAACAAAGGATTCGGCACATTTCAATCTCTTTTTTAGAAACAAGGAGGATTCAGAATTCAGAACGACAATTCGCTTTTTGGTCCTTTCAAAAAAGGTTTATGCCTTCAAACCCGCAAAATTGGGTGCTTTTCCAATGATGTGCATTGTGTTGTAATCTTTCTTCCTGAGTTTCCAAACCGAAAAAAAAAAAAAAGATCATGAGGAATGCCTTGAATACTTCATGGCTATCATCTTTGTTCATCATATTTCATGATGTTTTATCGTATTTCATGATGTTTCATCATGTGAACTGAGGGTGGCACCAGGCATCACGTAAGGAGAAGAAGTGTAGATCACCTGGGGTGCACCAGTCTCCATGGGATAGGAGGTGGTGATTGGCACGCCGGTGCCCATCTGGACTGCACTGGTGACAGGGACAGCAGCATCAGTCGCTGGCACAGGCTCTGCCATGGCTCAAAGAGTTGTGTGCGGGGAAGCGTTGGGGCAACGTCGACAAAATGCCTTTTAGCAAAATGGCTAAGGAAAAGATGAGTCATTTCAAGCCATCACCCAAGTACTTAAGTGTGATGTAGTGTACAAATGTGTGCTAGCTTCAATATTTGCAACCTATACACTCGGACATGATTATCATAAGCCTTCAGTAAGACGGATCGCAACATCCTGATGTTGAAGGTTGCGGAATGTTTGTTTCACAATGACTTTGTTTTGCAAAAAAACAAGCGGTGCAGTTCACCCCTTACCATGGTGAACAAATTAGAAGTGGATGACTGGACATGACTGGACGATCCTGGAGTGCGAAACATGGCTTGCAGCCAGATGATTGTATGCTTGTTCACCATCAGTTTTAGATGTGTCTTATTGCCGACACATATATATATATATATATTTGTATATATATATATTTGTATATATATATATATATATTTGTATATATATATATATTTGTATATATATATATATATGAATATGTAGCATGAATATGAATATGGGACATGCGTATATAAATATGTAACATGTATATAGATATGTGACACGTATCTATATCCATATCTATGCAAATTAAGCATGAGTGATCATGGGTTACCTTCATG
Organism: Symbiodinium kawagutii; assembly: GCA_009767595.1. Lineage (NCBI taxonomy): Eukaryota > Dinophyceae > Suessiales > Symbiodiniaceae > Symbiodinium > Symbiodinium kawagutii. The sequence continues at coordinate 29,706 of VSDK01029121.1, read as the reverse complement.
ACTGTTGTGGCTTTCTTGAAATTTGATGTATTGACAACTTCTTGAGGATGGTAAGTATTGCCCCATACTGTCAGGACAGGTAACGCAACCATTCACAGACCAAACATCTTGGACTTGTCATCTCTTTGGGATATTTGACATACCATCTTTATTGACCGATATTGATCACCCACACAGCAACCCCTATCAGCTGGCTAAGAAGCAACAACAAGCATATGTTCAAGCATTGTTGGAAGGTGGTAGCAATGTGCCCATCAACATCAATAATAAAACCATCGTCAACAATGGTCATCAAATATCATACCAAACAACAAGTTGAAGATGGAGACATCGCTGTGACCGACATCGGCAATCTCAGTCTGTATCCGACTTGGCGTATGCCCCCGCATATTGGTGTAGATGAAGATGATTCTGTAATCTACCAAGGAATCATGAGAGTATTCCACACCCAAGTTTGTCAATATCTCACCCTACTATCGGATCTGCAAGTACATGTCTGGTACTTGTGAAAGATTCGGCTTCCGCATCCAAGTCTCCCGCACCATCCATCCAAGTCTCCCGCACGGTCTTTTTTTGCAGTGGCATTGCAGGGGATCTGCAGGATATGGATCATTAGCAGGGCAAAATGGCGGATCACCCGAGACGACACCCCGTGGTGCCGCCGCAGGGGCCACCGCGCCCACTGTGGAACAGCGCATTTCATCGGCCAGGCCTCTAATCCTGAAAGAAAAACAACAAACGGCATAAAAACAGTGTGGACTGGCAATCATGCGCTACCCAACCAAATGTTTAGAACAAGTCATCACATTCATCACCAAGCCTGGGCCGATAGAGTCCAATCACTCATAAGTATACGACTTCCCATGTCAGCAGCTCAGCAGCAGCCGCTGGACTTCTTCTTCTTGCTCTTCTTGCCCTTGGTCTTGGGAGCAGAGGCCAACTTGCTTCCTGTGCCGGTGGTGATCACGAAACTTTCACGGGCCTGGTCAGACATCAGGTGACCCTCCTGAGGTGCGGTGTGTCCCTCAGGATGGGCGGTCACAATGAAGCCTGGAGGCAGAGCCTCACCCGGTGCAAACCACTTGCCCTGAGAGTGGTCCAAACCGCCGTAGCCACCGTAGGTGGTCATTGGCATCCCGGTGGTGTAGCTGGTCATGGGCATAGCGCTGACAGAGGCAGCACCTTGGTTTGGCATCGTAAACGCTCGTCTGAACCCAGGCTGGAACAAAGGATTCGGCACATTTCAATCTCTTTTTTAGAAACAAGGAGGATTCAGAATTCAGAACGACAATTCGCTTTTTGGTCCTTTCAAAAAAGGTTTATGCCTTCAGACCCCCAAAATTGGGTGCTTTTCCAATGATGTGCATTGTGTTGTAATCTTTCTTCCTGAGTTTCCAAACCGAAAAAAAAAAATGATCATGAGGAATGCCTTGAATACTTCATGGCTATCATCTTTGTTCATCATATTTCATGATGTTTTATCGTATTTCATGATGTTTCATCATGTGAACTGAGGGTGGCACCAGGCATCACGTAAGGAGAAGAAGTGTAGATCACCTGGGGTGCACCAGTCTCCATGGGATAGGAGGTGGTGATTGGCACGCCGGTGCCCATCTGGACTGCACTGGTGACAGGGACAGCAGCATCAGTCGCTGGCACAGGCTCTGCCATGGCTCAAAGAGTCCTGAGAGGGGAAGCGTTGGGGCAACCTCGACAAAATGCCTTTTGGCAAAATGGCTAGGGAAAAGATGAGTCATTTCAAGCCATCACCCAAGTAGGAAAGTGCCATGTAGTGTACACGTGTGTGCTAGATTATATATATATATTTGTATATATATATATATATTTGTATATATATATATATATTTGTATATATATATATATATTTGTATATATATATATATATTTGTATATATATATATATATTTGTATATATATATATATATGAATATGTAGCATGAATATGAATATGGGACATGCGTATATAAATATGTAACATGTATATAGATATGTGACACGTATCTATATCCATATCTATGCAAATTAAGCATGAGTGATCATGGGTTACCTTCATGACTGTTGTGGCTTTCTTGAAATTTGATGTATTGACAACTTCTTGAGGATGGTAAGTATTGCCCCATACTGTCAGGACAGGTAACGCAACCATTCACAGACCAAACATCTTGGACTTGTCATCTCTTTGGGATATTTGACATACCATCTTTATTGACCGATATTGATCACCCACACAGCAACCCCTATCAGCTGGCTAAGAAGCAACAACAAGCATATGTTCAAGCATTGTTGGAAGGTGGTGGCAATGTGCCCATCAACATCAATAATAAAACCATCGTCAACGATGGTCATCAAATATCATACCAAACAACAAGTTGAAGATGGAGACATCGCTGTGACCGACATCGGCAATCTCAGTCTGTATCTGACTTGGCGTATGCCCCCGCATATTGGTGTAGATGAGGATGATTCTGTAATCTACCCAGGAATCATAAGAGTACTCTACAGCCAAGTTTGTAAATATCTCACCCTACTATCAGATCTGCAAGTACATGTCTAGTGCTTTTGAAAGATTCGGCTTACGCATCCAAGTCTCCCGCACCATCCATCCCGAGAATCTCAGTTCTTTTTTTGCAGTGGCATTGCAGGGGATCTGCAGGATATGGATCATTAGCAGGGCAAAATGGCGGATCACCCGAGACGACACCCCGTGGTGCCGCCGCAGGGGCCACCGCGCCCACTGTGGAACAGCGCATTTCATCGGCCAGGCCTCTAATCCTGAAAGAAAAACAACAAACGGCATAAAAACAGTGTGGACTGGCAATCATGCGCTACCCAACCAAATGTTCAGAACAAGTCATATCATTCATCACCAAGCCTGGGCCGATAGAGTCCAATCGCTCATAGACTCATAGGTATACGACTTCCCATGTCAGCAACTCAGCAGCAGCCGCTGGACTTCTTCTTCTTGCTCTTCTTGCCCTTGGTCTTGGGAGCAGAGGCCAACTTGCTTCCTGTGCCGGTGGTGATCACGAAACTTTCACGGGCCTGGTCAGACATCAGGTGACCCTCCTGAGGTGCGGTGTGTCCCTCAGGATGGGCGGTCACAATGAAGCCTGGAGGCAGAGCCTCACCCGGTGCAAACCACTTGCCCTGAGAGTGGTCCAAACCGCCGTAGCCACCGTAGGTGGTCATTGGCATCCCGGTGGTGTAGCTGGTCATGGGCATAGCGCTGACGGAGGCAGCACCTTGGAAGGTTTGGCATCGTGAACGCTCGTCTGAACCCAGGCTGGAACAAAGGATTCGGCGCGCTTCAATCTGTGTTTTAGAAACAAGGAGGATTGAGAATTCAGAACGATAATTCGCTTTTTTGGGTCCTTTCAAAAAAGGTGTGTGCCTTCAAACCCCCAAAATTGGGTGCTTTTCCAATGATGTGAATTCTGTTGCAATCTTTCTCCCTGCATTTCCAAACCGAAAAAAATGATCATGAGGAATGCCTGCAATACTTCATGGCTACCATCATGTTTCATCATATTTCATCATATTTCATCATGTGAACTGAGGGTGGCACCAGGCATCACGTAAGGAGAAGAAGTGTAGATCACCTGGGGTGCACCAGTCTCCATGGGATAGGAGGTGGTGATTGGCACGCCGGTGCCCATCTGGACTGCACTGGTGACAGGGACAGCAGCATCAGTCGCTGGCACAGGCTCTGCCATGGCTCAAAGAGTCGTGTGCGGGGAAGCGTTGGGGCAACGTCGACAAAATGCCTTTTGGCAAAATGGCTAGGGAAAAGATGAGTCATTTCAAGCCATCACCCAAGTAGGAAAGTGCCATGTAGCGTACACGTGTGTGCTAGATTCAATATTTGCAACCCATACACGATTATCATAAGCCTTCAGTAAGACGGATCGTAACATCCCGATGTTGAAGGTTGGGTAAGGTTCGTATCACAATGACTTTGTTTTGCAAAAACCAGGCGGTGCAGTTCACCCCCTTACCATGGTGACCAAAGAAGAACTGGATGACTGGAAAATCATTAAGCGCGAAACATGGCTTGTAGCCAGATGATTGTATGTTTGTTCACCATCAGTTTTAGATGCGTCTCATTGGCAGCAAATATATACCTACAAATATGCAACATGTATCAAAATATGTAACAGGCATATAAACATATGTGACATGCATATAATTATGTAACACGCATATAGACATGTAATCCACATGCATGTAAATAGGTAGAATGAATATAAATATGTAGCAAGCATATAAGTATGCAACATGTACATATATATATATGCATACATATTCCATTAATTAAGCACAAGCTTGTCATAGGTTACCTTATTGCTCGTCGTGGCTTTCTTGAAGTTTGATGTATTCACCACGTCTCGTGGATGGTAATGCCCTGTACTACTGTCAGGACAGGTAGCTTAACCACTCACGGCAGCTTTGTACACAAGATGGCAAACCTTGAGACACTTCCTTCAAGGAGGCTGCCGCCACCATCGAAACAATGATGTTGAACTTGTCATATCTTTGGGATGCTGATTTGACGTACCATCTTTACTGACCGATATTGATCACCCACACAGCAACCCCTATCAGCTGGCTAAGAAGCAACAACAAGCATATGTTCACGCATTGTTGGAAGGTGGTAGCAATGTGCCCATCAAAATAAATAACAAAGCCATCGTCAACAATGGTCATCAAAGATTATACCAAACAACAAGTTGAAGATGGAGACATCGCTGTGACCGACATTGGCAATCTCAGTCTGTATCTGACTTGGCGTATGCCCCCGCATATTGGTGTAGATGAGGATGATTCTGTAATCTAGCCAGGAATCATGAGAGTAGACCACTTTCAAGTTTGTCAAGATCTCACCCTACTATCGGATCTGCCAGTACATGTCTGGTACTTCTGAAAGATTGGGTTTACGCATCCAAGTCTCCCGCACCATCCATCCCGAGAATCTCAGGTCTTTTTTGCAGTGGCATTGCAGGGGATCTGCAGGATATGGATCATTAGCAGGGCAAAATGGCGGATCACCCGAGACGACACCCCGTGGTGCCGCCGCAGGGGCCACCGCGCCCACTGTGGAACAGCGCATTTCATCGGCCAGGCCTCCAATCCTGAAAGAAAAACAACAAACGGCATAAAAACAGTGTGGACTGGCAATCATGCGCTACCCAACCAAATGTTCAGAACAAGTCATCACATTCATCACCAAGCCTGGGCCGATAGAGTCCAATCACTCATAAGTATACGACTTCCCATGTCAGCAGCTCAGCAGCAGCCGCTGGACTTCTTCTTCTTGCTCTTCTTGCCCTTGGTCTTGGGAGCAGAGGCCAACTTGCTTCCTGTGCCGGTGGTGATCACGAAACTTTCACGGGCCTGGTCAGACATCAGGTGACCCTCCTGAGGTGCGGTGTGTCCCTCAGGATGGGCGGTCACAATGAAGCCTGGAGGCAGAGCCTCACCCGGTGCAAACCACTTGCCCTGAGAGTGGTCCAAACCGCCGTAGCCACCGTAGGTGGTCATTGGCATCCCGGTGGTGTAGCTGGTCATGGGCATAGCGCTGACGGAGGCAGCACCTTGGAAGGTTTGGCATCGTGAACGCTCGTCTGAACCCAGGCTGGAACAAAGGATTCGGCACATTTCAATCTGTGTTTTAGGAACAAGGAGGATTGGGAATTCAGACCGATAATTCGCTTTTTTGGTTCTTTCAAAAAAGGTTTATGCCTTCAGACCCCCAAAATTGGGTGCTTTTCCAATGATGTGAATTCTGTTGTAATCTTTCTACCTGCATTTCCAAACCGAAAAAAAATGATCATGAGGAATGCCTGCAATACTTCATGGCTTTATCATGTTTCATCATGTTTCATCATGTTTCATCATGCGAACTGAGGGTGGCACCAGGCATCACGTAAGGAGAAGAAGTGTAGATCACCTGGGGTGCACCAGTCTCCATGGGATAGGAGGTGGTGATTGGCACGCCGGTGCCCATCTGGACTGCACTGGTGACAGGGACAGCAGCATCAGTCGCTGGCACAGGCTCTGCCATGGCTCAAAGAGTCCTGAGAGGGGAAGCGTTGGGGCAACCTCGACAAAATGCCTTTTGGCAAAATGGCTAGGGAAAAGATGAGTCATTTCAAGCCATCACCCAAGTAGGAAAGTGCCATGTAGTGTACACGTGTGTGCTAGATTCAATATTTGCAACCCATACACGATTTTCATAAGCCTTCAGTAAGACTGATCGTAACATCCCGATGTCGAAGGTTGGGGAATGTTCGTTTCACAATGACTTTGTTATGCAAAAAACAGGCGGTGCAGTTCACCCCCTTAGAACTGGAAGCGGGAAACATGGCTTGTAGCCAGATGATTATATGTATGTTCAAAGTCGGTTTTAGATGCGTCATTGGCAGCACATACATGTATAGAAACATGCAACATGTATAAACATATGTAATTAATAATTATATCATAAAAACATGTAACATGCGCATCAAAGATATGCAACATGAATATATAAAGATGTAACATGTCAACGTTCTGTTTTACCTACGCTAAGTGAGCATGGGTGATCATGGGTTACCTTAATGATCATTGTAGCTTTCTTGGAATTAGATGTGTTTACCACTTCTTGAGGATGGAAAGTAGTGTCCCATTCTACTGTCAGGACAGCTAACGCGACCATGCACGGCAGCTTCGCACACAAGATGGCAAACCTTGAGTTATTTCCTTGAAGGAGGCTGCCGCCACCATCGAAACAATGATGTTGGACTTGTCATATCTTTGGGATGCTGATTTGACGTACCATCTTTACTGACCAATATTGATCACCCGCACAGCACCTGCCATCAGCTAGCTACGAACCAACAGCAAGCATGATGTTCAAGCGTTGCGAGTAGGTGATAGCGATGTGTCCATCAACATAAATACTAAAACCATCGGTAACAATCGTTACGAAATAGTAAGGGGATATAGCAAACAGCAACTTAAAGATGAAAATACCCCGGTGGCCAATATTGGGAATGTAAATGCGTATCTGAGGAGAGATGGAGCAACAAAAAATGGGATGCAACCAAAAAAACATGAGGCCGGAGTATTTTTCAAAGATGCCAGGAATCAAGAAAGAATGAGTTCCCAAAACAGAACGAGAATGTAGCATTCTAAAGACGAAGAGTTTACGACAGAGATTGCCAGGGTTCCAAAAAATATGAGTTCCTGTAACAAAAAGAAAAGGGCACGGTCTTAATTTGAGATTGTTCCTCTTCGTTTTGCTTTTTTGGATTCCGTCTGGGACGTTATTTGCAGGGTTTGGGACATTTTACCTTCCACGTTCCATGAGTGTCCGGCTCTAGGATTTCAGGGCTTATGGTTTGTAGGGCGGAGGTTTCATTAGGTTGCTGGTTTTGGGATTTATGGGTTTATCGTTTATGTTTTATGCTTTCAGGTCTATGGTTGTAGTGTTGGTGGTTTTAAGGTGTGTGTGTGTGGTTTCAGTGTTTTAGGGTGTATGGTTCTAGGGTTTTACAGTGGGGTCGTGTATGGTTTATTGTCTTAGGTCGACGTTTTATTGTTTTTTGGGTTTAGGGTTTTGGGGTTTATGGTTTATCTTTTCAGGTTCAGGATTGTAGGGTTTCTGTTTTGAGAGTTTTAGGGTGTCCGGTTTTGGTGGTTTTAGTGCTCATGGTTTCAAGGTTTCTGGTTTGGGGTTTCGAGGTTGGCTTTTTAGGGTTGTGGTTTGAGAGCTTGAGGGTTTATGGTTTTAGGGATTTAGGGTACCAACTAATTGTTAATCATTACTGGGGAAAATAAAACATGTTTAGAACCACCAACCAGGATGTTTTAGGGTCTATGGTTTCAGGGTTTACGGTCTATATGATTTGTCGTTGATCGGTTCATGAGTTGATATCTGAAAAAGCGGAGTTGATATGTACAGTTTTTGTTGGCTGATGGCGTTTTTGCTTGGGCAATGTAACTGTTGAAGTTCACATCACAGAACCCCCCCCCCCCATTATAGTC
>VSDK01029121.1:0-21636 GCA_009767595.1 Symbiodinium kawagutii | reverse complement strand
ACACCCCCCCCCCCCCCATTATAGTAGTGTTTCAGGGTGTATGGCTGGCTGGCTTGCTTGCTCGCTGGCTTGCTTCCTTGCTGGTTTGCGTGCGTTCCTTTTTACCTAGATCCTTGCATTCTTTTCCTGATGCATCCCATTTTTTTGATGCCTCTCCCGAGTTGGCAGCAATGCCTTTGATTTGCCTGTATATACTAGGATAGGTTGGTGTAGATGAAGATGTTTATGTTGCACCAAGGAATCATGCGAATACACCGCCCTCCAAAGAATGGGTGTTTCTCAAGCCATACGGTACCCCAAAAAATGGTTGGTTTATCATTAAAATGGGTTCAGCCAGGATGATTTAGAGGTCCCCTATTCTGAGATTGAAACCACCAAATATAGCATAGCTGGTATTGTTCCACTCTTGAATCTGCAATTACATCTCACACCTACTGGTACAGCTGCAAGTTTTGCTGCTGCAGAATTATATTTTTTTGCATCACTTCGTGGTCTGCAGCTGTAGGAAATTGATCATTGGGCAAAAGGGCGGATCACCAGAGACGACACCCCGTGGTGCCGCCGCAGGGGCCACCGTACCACTGTGGATTTGCACAGCGGAGAACAGCGGATTGCATCGGCCAGGCCTCTTATCCTGAAGACAAAAAACATAGGCTGTAACATAGGGCATAAAAACAGTGTGGACTGGCCAACATTTGCTACCCAACCAAATGTTCAGAACCAGTCATCACCAAGCCTGGGCCGATAGAGTCCAATCGCTCATAGACTCATAGGTATACGACTTCCCATGTCAGCAACTCAGCAGCAGCCGCTGGACTTCTTCTTCTTGCTCTTCTTGCCCTTGGTCTTGGGAGCAGAGGCCAACTTGCTTCCGGTGCCGGTGGTGATCACGAAACTTTCACGGGCCTGGTCAGACATCAGGTGACCCTCCTGAGGTGCGGTGTGTCCCTCAGGATGGGCGGTCACAATGAAGCCTGGAGGCAGAGCCTCACCCGGTGCAAACCACTTGCCCTGAGAGTGGTCCAAACCGCCGTAGCCGCCGTAGGTGGTCATTGGCATCCCGGTGGTGTAGCTGGTCATGGGCATAGCGCTGACGGAGGCAGCACCTTGGAAGGTTTGGCATCGTGAACGCTCGTCTGAACCCAGGCTGGAACAAAGGATTCGGCGCGCTTCAATCTGTGTTTTAGAAACAAGGAGGATTGAGAATTCAGAACGATAATTCGCTTTTTTGGGTCCTTTCAAAAAAGGTTTGTGCCTTCAGACCCCCAAAATTGGGTGCTTTTCCAATGATGTGAATTCTGTTGTAATCTTTCTTCCTGAGTTTCCAAACCGAAAAAAATGATCATGAGGAATGCCTGCAATACTTCATGGTTTCCATCCTGTTTCATCATGTTTCATCATATTTCATCATATTTCATCATGTGAACTGAGGGTGGCACCAGGCATCACGTAAGGAGAGGAAGTGTAGATCACCTGGGGTGCACCGGTCTCCATGGGATAGGAAGTGGTGATTGGCACGCCGGTGCCCATCTGGACTGCGCTGGTCACAGGGACAGCGGCATCAGTCACTGGCACAGGCTCTGCCATTGCTCAGAGAGTCGTGTCAGGGGAAGCGCTGGGTCAACGTCGACAAAATGCCTTTAGGCAAAATGGCTTGAAGGTAGGTGTGACCTCCTTGCAGTCTACACGATATATTCATAGAGATTCACGATTTGCACCTCCGACTCAGACATGTTTATCATAAGATTTGAGCATTACAGATCCCAGTCTCCTTAAGTTGAAGGTCAATGAAGGGATGTATGACCATGATGCAGTGAATATCCGAGAACAAGCATTCAAAAAGGCATACCCTGCAGGGACCTGCAGTACCTAATGAAGGAGCCATCATGTGTACAGGAAAGATTCCCTATGATACAATATCAATAATGTTACATCAGCCATGATCACTGATCACCAGCATGGAGAATCAATCGTAATCATTACCTGTAAAGCATTACTATTCGTTGCCACCGCCATTATTGCTTATGAATCACGCTCTTCATTGATGCTTGATTAATCGCAATCATTGGTTTCTAGTGCTCCATGATAATTATCAAACGTCTTCATGTTCTAACAGTCGTCATTGTAAACAAAATTCATTGATTGGCGAGCCCATTGCTGATTATCAATCAGAATTCAACAAGTAGGATTGATTTCTGTGTAATCTCTGAACCAGAATTTTGATTAATCATCAATCATTATTAACCATTAGTGACTTATTATATCTTCTCTGTATACAACCGTTAATGAATTGATGGAAGTTATAATCAAAACTTCGTTCTCGGTATACCATTTGGTAATTCCTGGCTCCCTCCTGGCCCTCCCAACCAACATCATCATCTCTGCAACAGCTGTGGCTCCCTCTTTGTGCCGATTGCTCAGGGGCCAGTGCCCGCGCCGGCCATGCTGCCGCTTTTGTGGTGAGATGTGTTGTGCAACCAGATTTCAGCACCAAATAGCTGTTTCTCAAAATACGGGACCCCAATCATCCTTTATATTAGCCAGGTATACTACGAAACCACCATTTTTGGGGTCCCCTATTCTAGGAAACCACCAAATGACACGAAGGGAAAATCACTACCAGTTGTTCAACCAAGGGGAAACATATCGCAGTGATTTGGCAGTCAAAACCCCGTACTTCTGGGGAACACAACCAAACTAGTCTTTGCTGGGGTGTTCACCTACCCCTCAAATTTGCTTGGTTCATATTGACCCACAACGATTTATAGTAGTGTTATGTGCATTCAGTGGTCATTTAGTGACGAATTGCAAAATCATGAGAAATCACAATCATTAAGTGAAGAATAGTAATTACTTGTTCTGGACAATCATCATTCCTCAGTACTGAACAAGTAGTCCGAGACAGACTACTGATGGTATTCATGTAAAATCACAATACCCTTGGTATCAATCACCATGGACATCTTGTACAAAATCACTACTTGTATAGTCATCTTGGTATCGATTATCCTATAATTACAATACCATTGAAAGTCCTTGTATGATTACAACCACCAGTATTACAATCAATACCTGGTACAATTACAATACTGGCTTGGTACATCCTATAATGTTGGTTTCTGATTAGTATCTACCTGTTGGTTTCATCTATTTTCATTACTTTAGGGGGGATTACACTAATCAGAAACCAGCATTAATTACAATCATCAAGGACGACTCGATCCCGTTTTGACCGATGGTGTCCTGGGATGATTTTTGTCCACCGACCCTCTTGGTTGGCTCCACAATCGCCCCCGGGGTGTATCCCACTGGGATAGCAGCATGAAACACACAACAGTCGTCTAGTCTTCCCAAGTCTTCAAGCTGGAGTGTCTGACGTAAACATACGTAGCCGTCCTGTTCTGCAATCTTGACTTCTGAAAAACTTTGAGGCTCATCATTGATCGAGTTTAGCACATGACTTGTTCAACCCCTTCTACTTACGGTATCATCTCAAAAAACGGCTGCTCCAATTGAAGCATTCCTCGGTGCCACGCCTTAAATGGCCAAATATTGGCCTAGTTCTTGCAAGAAAAATCAATTAGTTGAGAGTGGCCCCTGTGATTCTCAACTGACGCAGCACTCTTCTTACTCGTTGCACCAATCAAATATTTTCAACAAGTGAGCCAGCAAAATGTTCAAACAGAAGGTCCAATCAGAAAAAGGTCTTCGTTCATTTCTGCCGATTTTTAGATGTTCACAACTACTATCTAAATTTGGAGGGTATCATTGTTTTGGAGTTGAAGGGCTCAGAGCACAGAGATTTGACAAACTGCCTTGCATATCATCCTGCAACACGATAGCCTGCCTTTGCGAAGTAAGTTGTGAAGCTTGTGCTGTCTCATCAAGGGTGGCCACATGTGGTCACTCTCATCAAAGGTCCAAGTCGGAGAATGTAATCAGTCTCTCAACCCCCACGCTTCAGCAGCGACTTTGGGCCATTTCAAGCATCCAGAAATGGTGGTACCCCAAAATCATGGTTTCCTGAAAGGGCCTCTCTACCGATGTGAAGAAGGGTAATTAACAGAATGGTCTTTCTCGAGATGTTTCCTCGCCATGCGTCTTTGTTGATGAGTGGCTATGACCTATAGAGTACTCATACAATTACTGGTTGGTGGTTTCAACTCTCATTGGCCAACCAACCATTTTTACTAATTCCTAGAAGAGGAAAAAAAAGAGGTGGACAGTTAACCACCAACCAAAAGAGATGGCTGGCGGTGCCTTGTTGGAGCAAGAACTTGCACTCCCCTGCAACTGAAAAAGCTGTCACCGGCCTATCATCTGTCGCGGAAAGGTGATTTCCCAAGCCATAGGGAATCCCCAAAATGGTTGGTTTACTATCTATAAATGTCTAAAATAAAGGATGATATAGGAACCACCTTATTTTGAGAAACGCCCATACGGCTATGGTTCATTGAACGGGTACAGTACCGTGTGTGGATCGTTCCGCGGTGATCAGGAGGTAAGGATCGGTCTGCATCACTTGCGTTTTGGTATGGATCAGGGGTATGGATAGCCTGTGGGTTCTGGCTCTTGATCCACACCTTATTTCTTGACAATAGCTACGCAGGAAATAGTACGCAATGGTGTGTTTTTGTATATGTTAGTTTTCTGCATCGTCTGTGCGTGATCACACGAGGTCGGTTCCATGTTAGTGTAGAGTGGTGTCCAAGTCTTCTTCATAATACAAGGGCCCCGTCGATAAAGCCATCATCTCCAGCGCACACTCGCTGAATCCCATGGGTGTCGTTTGAGCTTAGATTTTCATAGATTGTACACAATTCCCACAATGAAAGCCAAGTGGGCACACAGTAGTCACAAAGGACCATTGCCATCCCCATCAATCCAGAAACATTGGACTGTTGTCCTTGCTGTAGGTTCTCGTCACCTAGCATCTACGAAAATAAACAGTTAAATCAGCTACGTAAATATTTCAAACCATTGGTACGGACTTGTCAGTGTTCTTGTTGCTGCTGTTTTTGATACTGGGTTTTCTTTAAAAACAAAATAGCATAACAAGTGCATATGTACCGTGACTATCATTGATAATGCTCCCCCTATTACTCAGCATCATTAACCAAGCCAAAATTAGTCCTCACCATTGTCACCAATCATTGACCATGAATGTTAGCATACATTGAGCCCAGTGTTGCTAACGATCATCAAATATGCTGCCATTTTCAACCACAATCAGCCACTACCTATCTATTTTTGCTAGCCCCTGTGAACCATTGTTAACAACTAATCAGCCATGATCAACAAATTACTGACCATGAACCGGTGGTTTCTCCAAACAAACCCCTCCAAATCATCCAACTAATCATCCTTCGGGGGTTCCCTATGGCTTGAGAACCCCCCAACTAAACCCCCATGAACCCGATGAACCTCCCATGAACCGCCAAGTAACCAATCTGCACCGCTGCCGTACCGCATGGGGCGAGGGGCAGCCCCTTGTGCAACTCGCCGCCAGAATTGGGATCGTTTCCACCGTCAAACGACGAAATGGTTGGTGCAGGCGATCCTTCGTAACCAATGAATTTCCGTAGCTGTACAAATAGCTACAACATGCTACAAACAATAAGGTGAATAATGAGAAATGGTGAATGCGTGTTAATAATGATTCACAATGGTTAATAGTGGTCAATACTGGGTAATACATGTTAATACTGGTTAATAATGGTTAATTTCTACCGACTGACAATAGCAAAATTGTATAGCGATCGTAAATTAGATAATTACCCCCAAAAATACCAGCCAAAGAAAAAATATGCACCGAAAATACCGAACTCTACTGGTTGATAATACTCGACTATAGTCGGTAATGATGGTTTATATTGCCCATAGATGGAACATACCATACGAGCTGTGGGTCTAAATCCAGTCGTGTGCTCATGGTTCTCGCATCTCGAGCTCAAAGGGGCAAAGATACCCAGTGGCTTGGTCCTCATTTCGGTGGAACTCAAGGACTTGTCTCCCAAGAGATACCCAACTGCATGCTTTTGAGGTACCAGCTCCATGTGCAGAAATGGCAGAAAACAACCTGCCGAGCCGTTTCACGCATTGCGGTCAGTCTTTTGGGGTGTTTCAATGCATCGGCGCAACAGTCCGTCGTGCGTCTGAAAATCGTGGTAAGAGCGGTGAGAGCAACATTTTTACCGACAAAGTTGAGGACTAATTTCAGTAGCCAAAAAATATCTGACTAGAGAAGTGGGATGTCCATCTGCATAGGTCCTTCATTTTTCATCGCTTTTTTGGAAGATTCACAATCCCAGTGCCCAGATTTCTGGCGGGAAGATGATGCACACATCCTCCGCTCGCTTGCCAAGGGCGGCAAGCGTGGCAAGGTCTTGCTCATTGGTGGAATTTCTCAATCTTGAATAGGCAAGCACGGGCTCAACGGAAGGCTATGTATGTGTGAATGCAACCAAGCAACATACAGAATTATCACCATCTAATCTATGCATGCATAAATGTGCATGTTTGCATGCAATGTCAATAAACAAACAATATAATATATATATATACATATGCACAATTGTATGTTCAAATTACTATGATATATGTTTCAATAAATATATATATATATAGATATAGCCATATATTTCTATATCCATAAATAAATATATATATATATATATCCATATATATTGAGAGAAACAGAGTGTGTGTGTGTGTGTGTTTGTTCGTGCGCCTGGAAGGGAACTAGCCGTCACTGGTCCTTTCGGCAGCCTCTGCGACCTCCCGTCTTTTGAATTCGACTTGGATGTGCCATCATGGAAAATCTAAAATTGGGCATAGAAAATTATTCAAAAATTATGTTGAATAGAAACGAACCAGTACAACTAACATCATCATGGAAAATCTAAAATTGGGCACTGACAAAGTTGACAATTTCCTGTCCGGATTCATTCAGAATCTGCTTCAAATGGGTCAGAAGCTGCGAGATCCAAAAAATCTCAATTCCTTGTCTTGTGAGTCTACGCCACTAGTAACCATCCAAGGCCAAAGTGGGAAAGACTTCGATCCCCAGGTGAACATCCAAGAGTCATGACCACTTACTCGTCTAACTGTTGGGATATGCATCCACCCATCTTTTTGGATGCTTAGTATTGACCCATAGCGATATGGGGGGTTTTGAAATTGGGGGACCCCAAAGTTATGGCTGGTTTATCAGTAGAAATGGTTCTTGAACTGGATGATTTGGGGGTACAGTTTTTTGAGAAACCACCCTAAAAACATATCACGAAACACTATTAGCCAAAATGTCAGCGACTCTGATTCTTGGGATCATTGTGGTGGGTAAAATGACCCTGGTTGGTGGTTGTTCAAGATGCATATGCATATTCTGTGCAGATGCAAATGCAATAATTCACATATGTATATTATTCACATGCATGATTGATACTGCATGATCAGCATTGATCAGCCAATATCAGCCACAATAACGCTTAAATACATGGACATGTATGCAGGCTTAGTAAATATGTCATATCTCTCTTGATGTCTTTTCATTTGTTGATGCAATGCATGCTTTGGATAAACATCAGTATTTGGCTGTGGATCAAAACCCGGTACCCCTGGTTCCCCGTCATTAACCATTGTTTTCCCTATGAATGTTAGTGATTGTCCCCTATTATTGGTTGGCAAATATTGATCCACCACCATAGAGATCAACCAATCGATTTAGTTTCAACAACTGCCATGTGCTTAGTTTCCTATTCGCTCCTTAGCTCGTTTCCTCCCCAATCTCCGACAATGAGCGCGCGACCGTGGGGTCCACACTTAGGGACTACTGCACCAGCGCGTTTCCGTGCCGGTGGAGCCATGGCTTAAAAAGTCTGGCAGAGACCAAGCTATGTATAGAATAGCGACAGATCCGCGCCCTGGAAAGCCATGCCAACAGCATGGCAAAATTCGACCATGGATGGACAATGGTCCATCAGCAAGAGGAATGGAACATATATTTAAATATATATATATATATATAAATATATATATATATATATAAACACTCACACCCCCCATTTTTTCTCTTGCGCAGACCAAGTTAGGTCAAATTTAAAGAGTTAACGAAGAACAATGGTAAACATAGAGCACACTTACTCTTGTTTAACCAGATTAAGGGGCCCCGATATACCTCTTGCACGCCAAACCAGGCAAGAGATATACCCCCCTTTTAACACCTCTTAGGCTCCCTGCCAAACCAGGGGACACCTAAGCCTCAACTGTTATAGTCAAACCTGAAAGAAACAAAAAACGGCCCCCCTCCCTTGTCTTTTTTGGCCGTTTGGCTCTCTTGGGAGGGGGGGAGGGCCCTTAAGCCCAAAACTGCAAGAAACACATGAGGGGTTTCGTGTTTAAGTACGCACGCATGAGTACAAACACTCACACCCCCCATTTTTTCTCTTGCGCAGACCAAGTTAGGTCAAATTTAAAGAGTTAACGAAGAACAATGGTAAACATAGAGCACACTTACTCTTGTTTAACCAGATTAAGGAGCCCCGATATACCTCTTGCACGCCAAACCAGGCAAGAGATATACCCCCCTTTTAACACCTCTTAGGCTCCCTGCCAAACCAGGGGACACCTAAGCCTCAAGTGTTATAGTCAAACCTGAAAGAAACAAAAAACGGCCCCCCTCCCTTGTCTTTTTTGGCCGTTTGGCTCTCTTTCCACCTCCCCCTGACCTGCTCGACTTGAGAGCAGGCTCAAGTTTTGGGGGAGATTTGAGAAAATTACGAAACACTGTAAGCCAGGGAATTAAAAGTTTATCCGAGATTTTGAGTTCAGACAACATTGCCAAACCAGAATTCAAGTAAATTCTGGCTGTCTTCAACGCGGTCCAGCGACCAGCTATGAGGACTCGATCTAAAGAACCACTCACTGTGAACATGTGAGTTGCGCCTCCTCGCCGAAGCGAGTAAGGTCTGAAACCCCATTCCTGCAAGGACAAGGCTTCCAAACATTGTTGAAAAGTTTTGCGCCATTTATGTGGCTTGGCAGTTAAAAAGGTATGGGGGGAAACTTCAAGCTTCCACGCCCACAGCAGTTTCAAAGTAGAAGAGTCTGTAATTGTGGTGCTTTCAGCAGCCCCTTGGCGTTTACCGGATTTAGTCAAGCCTAAGTTTATGACTGCAGGTTGGGAGCCAGAACTCATCTGGATCTGCCAAGCTTGCAAAGCCAGGAGCTCCCCCGTGCGAAGCAGGCCATAAAAGGCAACTAATAGTGAAATGCCAAACGCAAACTCTTCTTGGAAAACTGACCAACCTACCATAGCTATCAGAACGCGTTCGGTGAGAGGTGGAGCTCGAACAGGTGGTTCGTTAGCCGACCAAGTCTTCATCAATCGCCAGGAACCGGGCAGAAAACCTTTGACTTTTGGGTCTTTGTCCTGCAAGGCTGCCAAAACCTGAAGCGCGACCTTCACCTTCAGCCCAGAGACTTTCAAGGTAATCACTAACCAAACCATCCAAGCGATCCCGCTTGTCTGGGAGGCGAAGGCCCTCCCTCTGGAGATAGTCATAGAACTTGTTCAAATTGTCCTGATACCTTACCTTTGTAATCGGCTGTACTGTCAACGACTTAAGTGAACCTAAAATTTTCCTCACGGCTTTACGCTGCTCCTTGGTCTTGGCCTCTAACACTTTTGCCGTGTTTTTACCCATCGCTTCTTCACAAACCGGCGGCTTGGTTTGTCCGCCGGATTTTGGTGGGCATCGACATACCCCCAGGTGGGGCGAAGACCAGACGCAAGGAGTAGCGAGTTAAGGCGCATGAGGGTGCGGCGCATCTTGCGGGAAGACGATCGTCCACGTGCTAAAGCATGGAGGACAACCAGCGAATCAACCAGATGCACACAACGAAGGTCCACTTGATGTAACTTTTGAAGCCGATATTTGATTGTTGTCAAGACTGCTCGAAGTTCTAGCACATTGATGTGCTCAGAACTATCTGACCATCTCCATCCTGATATCTCCTGCCAACGCCAGAGCTTGGCCGGTATCGATGCCCGCAATCTATGAAATCTGACAGGAACGTCAGTTGACGACTGCAGTAACAGATCTTCACCTTTCAAGGATACCAAGCCCGAAAGTTTCCGCACTAACACAGCAGACGGAGCAAAGGTCTTGGTGGAGACGGCCAACGGCGGACGCAGAAGTAAAGATTGCAATCCCGGAGAGTTCCCTGGAACAAAACGTGAAACGAGGTTTTGAAGTGAAACTGGTGATACAAGACCGAGGGGGACCAAGAGACACGAAAGCAGCCAACTAATGACTGGTACCGACCAACTA
The DNA here is from genome assembly GCA_009767595.1 of Symbiodinium kawagutii. NCBI lineage: Eukaryota > Dinophyceae > Suessiales > Symbiodiniaceae > Symbiodinium > Symbiodinium kawagutii. The sequence goes on along the minus strand of VSDK01029121.1, from coordinate 11,305 downwards.
TTGCCAAGAAGAGTGAGTCGAGTGTCTCGATGAAGTTCAGAACAATGCTCAGCTTTCTTCAAACACTGCTTGGTGTAGCCTACTGGGAAGCCCAGAATGGCCTCCCGTTCGGAGATACTGGGAGGACGATACTCCCCTGAAGAGGAAACTACGCAATTCTGATCCCGATATTGATAGGGCGGGAATCGATGAGCATCAGCTTGCCAACGTTGGAGTTCATGTGCAAGGCATTGCTTAACCCCAGCCGGCCTTCGCAAAGGAACTGGAGAGGGGCGCGCCGTAGTAAAGGTGGGGAAAGGTGAGGCACAACTCTTTGACCAACCTGCTTCCAAGAAGTCCTTAGCTTCTACTGCAGCGTGCAACGACACTTCACCTTGAATTGGAAGACGACCATCTGACCCCCACTGGAAAGAGACCCCATCTCCATCCAAAAGCTCCCAACTAACCCAGTAGAGACGGGGACGGTGTGCCAAGGTAATCCCAGACGCATCAATGTAGAAGGGGTAGTCCTCAAAGTCATTACACATATGCTGACAATCATCGCAATCCATGGAAGCAACGTTCTCAACCAGCCTGTGCACTTGTGCCCAAGGAAAAGCAGCCCGGACCAAAGACTCCACCCACGGTACCTCTTTGTACAAGGAGCTACGGGAATCCCTCAAGGCTCCCCGGCGATCTGAGTTTAACCCAGATACCCCCTGGCAGGGTGGCCCTGCGCCTACTATTATAAGTCCTACAGATGAAAATTTCAGCGCCCAGGACTGGACCATGCTACAGTCAATACTGCAAACATCCTCCACATGAATGACATCCCCAAAGTTGGCTTCGACTACGCGACGAGCAGCGGCATTTTGTTCAACAGAAATGTGCCCCGCAATAGGAACACCCAGGATATCCACTGATCCCGTCAAAGAGGCCTATGGCCAACACTTGGCAAAAATCATGTTCCTCAGGAACGTCCCCACGAACCCAACTAGCTGCAGCGGACAAACCATAGGGTGTGAGCCCCCTAGAAATGCACAACCCTCCGCCAGTTGTAGAAGCATCTGAAGCACTCACCAAAGGATCAAAGCCACACCGAAGGTCCATGTAGGCAAGGGGACATAATCCAATGAATCTGCACAGTTCTACCATGGTGGCCACACGCAATGGGAGACGCATGCCCTTAGGCCTCCCTTCAAAGGCTGTTATATCTCGCCAAATTTGATTCAGGCTACCCAGAATCTGTCTGTTAAACATGGATATGTACACCATACCGCCCCCAACCACTTGAAGTTCTTTCTGAGACGACCGTCCTTCCTTCAACAGAGAGAGCGCTAACGCGATGTACTTCAGGATTATTTTTTGTTCCCCTTGTTTGGGGTTTTGTTTTGCATCCAGGGCTTTGGCTTTTCAGCCTTTGCTTCTTCCCAGCAGTGGGGCTACCAGCAACTCATGGCAGCCATGGTCGGCAATGAATTTTGCATTGTCTATGACTCGCGCTACACGAAGCAAAGCAGCCATGACCATGGTGGGCAATGAACGTTACATTGATCCATTACACCCCTGGACCTTTGCTAACGGCTGCGCTCAGCACAAGTCTGATGCACCGTTGCTCGGGAAAAAAAGACATATGTTCTGACATTCCACTAATGGTTTTGGGGTTACTGTAGTAAATGTATTGAACAAACATGTTATTAGGATAAGGGTCATAAATATATAAATACATGAAATTATAGCTAGGGGATGCTAGGATTAAGGAATCAACCATTTCACTTTTTCTGCGCAAACCTTGCGCTTTCGGGGCAGCTGGCTGGTTCGGTGGGTGGCACTCAGCTGCATCGCTGCCATTTCTTTTGGCACACTCGGGTTCGCGTCTCTGGCCCCAGAAGCTGGTGCCCGCGGTGAAGGCCAGATCACAAACAGTGTGAGTTTCGGTTGATCAGCTCGCAGTCTCAAACCCTCGAAGGCTGATTTGTGAAGACCAATTTCTCAACCAGGACAACTAAATTGGCTTTCGGTTCGAACTCATACTGTGTGACCCGCAGCTCGCAAACCGCAGGATTTGGGAATGGCATTTCTCAGCCAGGACAAGGTTGGGTAACAAATATGCCATTCATATGCATTCATTATTTAGCACATAGTAACTAGCAATTCCTGATAGGGTTTGATGCTTTTTGTGGATTTGGTGCAGGATGCACGCTCCCGAAGCCGAACTCCAGAACCCAAAGCCCTTGCCTCGAGTTGACAAAGGAAACATTATGTATAGTTATTTGTACATGTTTAGACCAAGTATGATTATTAAAGGATTTGGGGGTTTCTTTTTTCGAGAAACCAGATTTAAACAGTTGCATTCACAAGTGAACCAGCCATATCCAAGGTCATTAAAAGATTTTTTTTCAGGGGGTTGTACATGCCAACTTAGCTCGCCAAGCGGTTGGCCAGCGCGCGGCCACATGAGGTTGACAGCCTTTTTCGCCGCCAGGACCTTCTTGCCCATGAACAGTTCGTGCGAAACCATTCTTCATTCACCCAGTAATCCACACGTGTTGAATATCAACCTTTGTTTCCAAAGTTGGATTTGATATTACAACTATATTCTTCTATGGCAAGTCTGTCTTGCAACTTGTCAAATCAAGCAACCATGTTTGGAGGATGCTTTCTTGTGGTCTCCCGAGACTTCACGAATCATGGAAGAGGTCCAAAACCCATGCCATCGAGTTTGGCCCTCAAAACACTCGTGTTTCTGTGGCATTCACCCTTTTATTTTCAGGGAACTAAATATACCCTTAGTCTCAGGCACGACCAGTTGCCCGTCCTTTGGCTACTTCGGAGGCGGGAAGGAGCTGAATTCTTGAAGGTGTGCGAACTTGAACTGCCCCAGGGGATCCATGACGAGATCAACTTCTCTGATAGTGAAAGCTGTTCTTCCAACGAAATGAAAGTGGTGCTGCCCTCGGATGATATGCGTAATACTTGATCATTCTCAAACTTATTTATTGAATGTCAAAGACCCAATCCTTCAACTTAGATGGCGCAAGCACTGGAGAAGGAGTATGCAGGGTTGATGCTTCGTGGTGTTGGGGTCTTAGCAAAAACCATCCTACCAATTGGTCTGATCGTTTGTGGTTGCCCCAGGTCAAGCAATACATTGACGTGATGGAAGATCGGAAGTGCCCAAAGCTGGTGATGGCCCGGGTTTGGGATCTCTTGGACAAAGCTCTTGAAAATTTACAGGAGCCTAGTGTGCCACTTGACTTATCCATTTTGGGACCCATGAAGCTGGAGATCCGAGATACCTTAGACAAAGAAGAGGACTCCGAGTAAAACTGGATCTTGGGCATTGCTACCAGCTACCCAGCCGGATGCTGAGGTTGTTGTGGTTGATGGCTAGTTGATGTCAACAATGGTTCTTGCATACCCAGCTCTCTCCCGCAAGTGCAAAGGTCGGAGCATGGTGGTGAAACCCTTCCAGCTGTTTCAGGCCAGGCTTTTGCAAACCTCTTCCCACATGTAAGTAAAAGATAAAACACATCACAATGTGCATTTTAACAACTATGTTCACAAAGGTTCCCAAGTGTTTTGAAATAAGGATTCATGGTCATGGTATGCATCGATCAATCGATTTAGTTTGCTGCCTGGCCCAAACTGCTTCCGACGCCGCAGGTGAAACTGAACCGGGTCGAGTGCCTGCGTTGCGATGCGGGGGCCAGCTGAAGTCTTTAGCTTCAGAGTGGGGGGCTGGATCAACCAAGAAACCATGTTCCCAAGAAGAGAAAATGTCAAATTGGTTGTCCTAGCCCTTAAGGGGTTCATGAACCTTGGTGGTGTCGAAGTATGCCGCCCTTAGGTTCAACGTCTCTCGCTTTCATGTCAACTCGCGATGGGGGTTCCGAGCGGAAAATACATGGGAGTCAAGCTAGGGGATAGTGGTCCAACCCACCAAGATTGGGCTCAGGCCAATTATAGTGAAACTAGTTATTACCATGATGTAACAAGTTTGCGGTTGTTGTTGCTAGGTGATATAACAAGTTTGGGGGTTCTCTTTTGGGAATGTTTCCATCATTATCTCAAATACGATGCCAGTGCAAAGCCCAAAATGCGAAAGCCATCGAAAGCCGATTCGCACAGATTCTTTTGTGGCTCATCGGTTGGTGATTTCATCGACATGCCGGCCCTTGCTGAAGTGGATCAGCTGAGTGAGTCTGCGTCTTACAGCCAACCAATATGTATGTATGTGTGCATGTGTGTGTGGTGTGCTAGTGTGAATCACTCTCTCCCTCCTAGCAAATTAGGCCTGATGATGCTCACCCGTGCCAGCCTTGGATTTGGGCACCGTTTCGGTGTTGACAAAGCAGGCGTTGCGCATATGTTTTTGATTACTCACATATCTTTACATACAGTATATTTATATGACGACATAAACAGATCAACAAAATGAGTAACACCCATATTTGGAAATAGTACTTTCAATGTTTGCCCTAAAGTCCGATTACCCAAGTGTCGGTCAAACCAAATTTGGATTCAGGATGGATCCGAATCACGATGATGATGACGATGGTTCTCCTGAAGTTGGCAAACAGGCCAACAAACTATGTTTTGCATCCAACATTTTATTCAAATAGATCAAGCCAACAACAGCTTGGCAGTCCAGGTGAAATTCCCGAAGTTTGGAATCTATGACGGCACGAAGGTTGTGGCGTTCTCACCTGCTTTCATGCCTCAGGAGGAGAGGACTCCTTTGAAGATCACGTTGGTTCTTAAGCCGCATGATTATGTGTAAAAGTTCATGGTTGTGTGTCCTGAAATCGCGTGTCCAAATTGTTATTGAACACCTATTGCGCCAGCATTCTGTTTAAGGTTCCAAAAAAGCCTGCAAAAGGTTGCAAGCTGCCAAAGAAAGGCACCATCCTGAAAAAGCCCATCACCCTGCGGACCTTTGGTACAATAAGCCCGGGCCTCATTCCACCATCGATAGAGTTCTCATCCATTGGCCTTGTCCTGCAGGGGTCTTCGGTGCAACCCACAAAGCGAATTGCCAGTTCCTCTCTCTCCGCGGTTCGGGGGACCGACTTTCTTTTAGTTTGTCAATGCTTGCCATATCTTGTCAACCGCTGTTTCCATTTCATTTTCCAAACACAAGATAGACAACCACACCAGATACCAAGTTCTCCAGCGAACCGGCAGGACTTCGGGACGCAAGTGAGGTACTGGACCGAGTACAAGGCTGCTTGTGCCAAAGCGCAGGTGCCACTGGGGGTCTATGTAAGGCCCTCTACGGGAGAATTCTTTTCAGGCCAGGCATCAACATGATTTGTTAATCAACTTCATGATGGGAACCAATTCCAACTGATGCAGGCCTCCCTCAAGGCTGGACGGACCCACGTCCAAATGCAGTTCGAGATCGTTTGCATACCATCTACGATTGGCTCCGTGTGGAGGAACTTGATTTTGATTGGGTTATTCCAAAATATTCCAAACATTGATTTGCATCTTTAGATATCTTTAGATTTCAATTCACATGATGCAGGACACCCGACCCAAATGGAGAGTCGCCTCCCTCTTTAGTGGAGTCCTGGGACTGGAATTGTCTGCCCGCCAGTCACGAACTGAGAAGCTATGGATGATTCACTGATTCATTGTTCAATGTTATTGAGCCAACACTTTAGCATACCCCGAGGTTCACAACTTGTGTGTGCTACGTCCATGACCCAGCCAGGTAGAGTCACAAGTTTGTTGATTTCCTTTTCTTGAACAAGGGTGCCCTTATCTTATCAATCCTTGGCGGCTTCCTAGGTGGAAAAGGACAGTTGGTGCAGAGAGCTTATCCAACAGCGCATCCTCGACGGGCATGCGGATCCTGCTCCGGTGCTGGAAGATGTGACCACCGCCACGCTTCCTCCATGCCAGGGAATCCTGGCGGGGTTCCCTTGCCAAGGGACGAGCCGCGCTGGCGAGGGACTGGGGATAGATGATCCCCGAAGCGGTTTGGCAAAAGAGCTGTGGAAACATTGGGATGCCCAAGACCCAGAGCCGATCCTCGACTCAAAGAGCCCCGCATGATCTGGATTCAATTCCCATGGGAGTTGTAACAAATGAACTAATGTTTTTTCAAGGCTGTATTTATCTCCCTCCCCCGCCAAGCTGGTTCACCCAGGTTGTTTCTTCTAGCCGAGAACGTTGGATCCATCCTGCATCAGAAGCAGCAACCCATGATGAACTTCCTCCAGAAGGATTGCCCCATGCCCCATACATCCCAAAAACCTGTCCTCTCGCAAGCCGTTGGTGCCAGGAGAGTGCCCGCCGTGGTCTTCGCATGACCTGGGTGACAGTCAACGGGTTCATGATCGGTGCACCCGCAGGGTTCTCAGTTGTGGATGGGTCAATGGTTTAATGAGTGTAAATGAGCTAAATGGATCTAAATAGTAAAACGGCATGTGCATCATCAATATCAAACAAGTTTGGTGAAAGATTATGTGATCATTTCAGCCACTTTACACTTTCTGATCTGAGATATGGCGCGAACGCACTTTCTTCCTGTTTGCCAAGCCTGGATTTTCCATGTTCGAGGCGCGCCCCACCATGAAGAAGCTTGAATCATGATAGTCCATGAGCCATGTCCACAAAAACAACCCTTCATTATTGGATCTATGTTTCGGTTATATTTTTCTGGTGAATAGATTCCGTGGCTGATCTGGCAGGGCTTCACCCTCCTGTCCACCGAGCAGAAGCGTTCCATGTCAGCTTCTGATTGGATCCCGAAATCGTTGAAACCAAAGCTTCATGAGTACTTGTCCCCAAAGAAAACGGCGGATCACAACAACCGCTTGAAAGCGGTGGGAAACTGCGTGGTGCCGCCTATGGGAAATTTTGCCTTGCAAGCTTTGGCAGAGATGTGGGGTTCATAGAAAGCCACAGCCTTTTTCAACTTTGGGCAATTAGGTTGCTAACCTTTCTCGCAGCCATGCAAACCGGGCTGCGGTGTTGGGTTCTAAAGTTATGTGGTCTGCCACGTGACTTGTTTCGCTTGTGACTCAGATCAACCTTGGTTCTGGATGAGTTTTGTATATCATCTTCCTACAAAGTATATAATAAATATCAGAGTTGTGCCACAAATGGTTTGTAGTCCCTCCATCAAGAACTAAGTAATTTCATTCTTCATTTGTTGGTTCCCAGATGATAGGGTCTGAGCTCATTGGCATTCCAATTCATCGCTGAATGCTTCGGGATCAATCCGGGGCTGCAAATCCGAAAAGAACAGGCCATACAATCTTTGCTGTGACTTGTTGTTTTGGAATCGACCAAGTTGACATCGAGCCAGTTGCCCCACCAGCATCATCCAAATTCACAATCTAACATGTTTGCTGCCGCTTCGTCTCCCAGCGGTTCAAGCTGGGTTTCCAGACTTCCAGACCGTCTTCAACGGTGAGCCTGTCATGTTTCAATGGGAGGTCAGGTGGCTGATTGGCATGCGCTGCGCGGGGAAGCACACATGAACAATGCATGGCATGGTTGGCGGTCCAATCGCAGTAGTGGCTCAATGATCGGGGTGGATGAGAGCAATTTGAAAGCTACCATATATACATACAAGTTCCTTCTAGTCGAAAGCTATAGCATCAGATTGGCAATTGATGGTGAATAGTAGTCTTCCACACCTTCTCGAACTTGTGGTTCTGTTTGCTTAACTTCTCTCTCACTCTAATTCTTTGGATCAAGGCAAAACCCAACAAAAAAAGCAACGCATGTGTACAAGTCAGCTTGACACCGTGGCCCCCATGGCGGGATCTTCTGACGATTTAAGGACAGGTTTCATTTCAACGTGAACAAATCCATAGCCAACCCAGCTGCGCCCGCTTTCCAGGACCGGCCTTTCCTTTTGGGAGAAGCACCACCCTTCGAAGATGACCTGATTGGCCATGAATGTCCAGTGCCCAGCTGTTCACGTGTGTCCAGGTTGGGTCTCGCCTCTCCAAAGCTCAAACAATTTGTGATTGGTAGTAGGAATATACATGTTGGAAGGCAAACAGTCAGCTTTGATCAGCGGACACATTCAATCTAATATGGTCCAACCTTTGGCCTATGTACAAGCAAGTTCGTTACAAGCCCTTTCTCAACTTATGCCAGATCATTGATATCGGACATTGACTTCCGACCTCCGAACCTAGGCCTGCCAAGATGCTCCTACAAGGAGACCATGGGTGACGGGCTTGTCCACGCTGCCCACATCACGATTTCAAGTAATAAGTCAAAGTGGGGTTGTGTTGACACCATCTTGGAAACCATGTCATCTTCACTAAAAGAAGATAATCACACACACTGTCCCCATAATTATGCAGAACATCCCAGAACCAAACATCCTGGCAACGGCCACCAGGACAAGGCTTCAAGCATCTTTGCAGACTGCTGCGAGGTGATTAGCTCAGAACCCCAAACTTTCAGTCTAATAGGTCTAGTGCTGATCTGCGAATCTATTTAGATGAGCTCTGAACTTCGAGGTATAGCTACTTTGAGTCATAGCTCTATCACTCTATCTATCTTTCCCGACAACTTCTACAATGTTTGTTTCATTTCAAGATCCAAGTGGTTCCAATTGTGCCAAACAGTTTTGATTGATATGCCACATGTTTCTGCTCACAATCAAGTTTCACCAATCCAATGATACTCATTGCCTCTGGTGATTTTTCCATAGGTGCCCCAATCAAATGTTCCAACCCAGTGTTCCAACGCAGCTAGTTCGGCTGAGGCCCCCAAAGCTCCAAGATGTCATTGGCCTGAGTGACGAGGAGCTTTGCAACGACCAGGGCCATGGTGAGTCAAAACCGGAGAGGGTCAGGGTGAAAAAGCATCGGCTTCCTCGATACAAGAGAAAACGTATCATCGCTTATCAAGATGCTACAGATCTCCCTAAGCTTCGCCATCTCATCTCTTCGAAGTGTGGATGCAGCTGCAAGTGTTTTGATCCCTTCCAGAGTTCAATGCCATTGTTTGAAGACTGGGCCAAACACCGTCGGTTGATGGCAAAGATGACGAAACTGGAAAAGGATAAACATGTCTTTTGATCAGCCTCATAGTATGTTTTCTTTGTTGCCTCAAGACCTCAATATGTTTTCTCTTTGAACATGTTATCAATGATTTGATTTTTGAATGTGCCAGGTTAGCATCAACATGTCCCCAGCCCTTTGAGATCCGCGCAATCAGGTATTCAGCATCTTGAAGCAGCATGTGGGCGAAGAGACCTGCAGAGGATCAAGACATTTGAGGATCTGTGGGCAGCTGGTATGCGGTCGGGGATTCATGAAATTGCTGGGCATAGGAAGGGGTCGCTTTCAAGTGCTTGGAAAAGCTGCTCGCGATGGCTTGGAACATTGCCCCTATGATGGTAGGTACATTGCTAAAGGTCCCAGAACTCCAAGTGAGAAATGGTTCAAAGTGCACAGCTACCTCATGGAGATGTACAACAATGTAGCGGAGCATATACCTGATGGTCTCAACAGCAACAAACGTCCACGACAAGGGCGCTTTCGAATTGATGACCCCAACATGCTCCGTGAGAACATTAAACATCTTCCTGCTGGGTCGATCAGCGAATACCACAAACAATGTCAAGCTGCAGTGGGTGATCCCTCGATAAGCCGAAAGCTTTTTTGCTCTGTGCCCTGCCTATCTTTAAACCCCTTTTGTTTTGCGTTTTCTTTTTTTCTTAACATGCTGGCTGACAACCGTGCTGACAACCGTGTTCATTTCTTTCAAAGTTTTTCCTAGGTGTGGCAAAGTGCCTTCTCTGATCGTTTGCGCATTCGCTTTCAAACGCATCATTCACGATGCGCTCAATGCCTGCGGCATCGCATGATTATTAAGCGTTTAGGCCATTGCGGTCCTGCGCAACGCGCGCAGCATGCTGAGCTCCAGCGCCATTTGGCAAGGCAGCTGGCCGATAGGCGGACTTATTGGGCATGCCGTGCTCAGAGTAGGCTGGATTCTGTTAGCCCCTGCCCCCAACAAGTTTGCTTTATCCTGGACTCCATGGACATGGCCAAGTATGCTTGGCCAAAGTCCCAGGTGATGGCTTCCAAGGAATTTAACAGTTGGGCAAGGCCACGAATGAGCTGCACCACAATGATTTCTCATGGCCACCTAGTTCTGACGGCGCTGACTCCCCATTGCATTTCTTCAAACAGTTCCCGTTCCACGGAAATTATGAGTTTGGGGATGACGAAGATGGCTCGCGAGCGGAATCTTGATTTTCGCCAGATTCGTTTGAACATACAAGCGGATAATTGCAGCAAAGAGGTGAAAAACAGTTGCAGCTTGAGGCATTTCGCGTACCAAGTCGCAAGAAAGAAGCTTCACTCTTGCCAACTGTCTTTTTTACAAAGCGGGCACAGCCACGAAGATATAGATAGCCTTTTCAGCAACGTACGAGCGTGGCTAGCCCAACATCCTGAACTGCATACTCCTCATGATTTCCGATCTTGCCTTGCTGACTACTTCGCAAACCCCCGCCATCGCGAACATGAAAAGCTTCGTTCAGTGGTGATGATTGACAAATACCGGGACTGGAACTTTGCTAGAAGATATATATAATCTTTTTTGAATGTTGCTACATTATGTTTTTATCCCTTTGCTTTCGGTTACCCCTTGCAGCTTGACACTCGCGCAACCGTTGAGGAAAAACTTTTGGGGAGCTCACTTTGGCTATGGACAAGTCAAAGGAATTGGAGGCCCTGGCGCACCGCATGCGTTCTTGCTGGAACGCTTGGAAGATTCAGGAGATTAAGTTGGTGCACCATTGGCATCCATTTCATGGCAGCATAGACATCCACGAAACAAGTCCGAAACCCATAGAGTCTTAACGTAAGCAGCAACAAAAGCGAGAAAACCTCAACAACCACAATCACAACAACACCATCAAAAATAGCAACAATTACCATGACGACAACAAGAACAAACAACAACCAATAACATCAACGACATCAATGTTTGATACAAGTTTTGTGCAAAGAAATTGTCTCATCACATCGATTTTTTCCACATCCCAAGCCAAACATATCACCATATATCACCATATATGCCGATGGCAGCAACAAGAGATGGTAGCAACAACCACCGTTGCCGTTTTCACACCGTGGTTTCCATCTAGATTCATTAGTTGGGTTAGTTGGTGGGTTGAGGTGTGTTACTTCGAGTTGTTTCTGTGCTTGTATGATTGTTTGGTTCTTTGATGTCAGGTCGAAGTCCCGGGGTGGTTGCTTTGTTTCTGTGTAGCTGGTTGATTGTATGTTTCTAGTTGGTGTTTTATTGTTGCTGTTGTTGCTGTTTCATTGTT
>VSDK01029115.1:559541-638250 GCA_009767595.1 Symbiodinium kawagutii | reverse complement strand
AATAACAGAACGTAGCTACAACACAATCAAAAACCATATCTGAATATTGAGCAGGATCTCGAACCACGGTGTCCTTGTCAGGTCTGTTGATTTGGAGGTCCTTCCGGCAGCGTCTATCTCCGTACTTGTGCCACTTGCAAAAAGTGTAGTATGCTGGAGTCGCAATGTCTTCTCTGAGAACGATAGGGGTATCGCCAAACCACACGGTTGAAGGGTTCGTCACTGATGTGGACTGTTTAGCCCGCTTGATGGCCAACGTTTTCATTTTCTTTTCTTTTCGTTGGATCTCTTCTTGTCCTTCCTGCGCAGCTATGATCTCATCGACATGGGCAGCCAGGGCCTCTTCATCCCAAGGATCTGGTTGTGGCTGCGGCAACTGAACCAATTGTTCTTCTGAAATCAAATCCATCATCTGTAGCCTGGCAATCATCGGTATTGAAAATCTTCAAGGCACGGACAGATTTCCATTTTGATGTAGTCCTAGCCACTTAAGTATTGGAAAAAAAAACTTAACGGACACATTCCCACAAAGATCTACATCTGCTGGCACCAGTTGACTAGAACGTTTCAATTGAATCATTGAGAATCTTTCTGAGACATTGACAAAGAAGGCCAAGACACATCCAACCCTTTTCTGCTGGGTCTTGAAAGCTTTCATCCCAAAGGCTTCGATAAAAGTTTGCCGACTTACCAGGCACCACTTTCGGAACTGATTTGTGTGGAACCCGGACCAGTGCGATGTAGTAAGCAGCAAGCTGAAAGTGGTAAATGCCTTCGCAGCCATGCGAGAACAACTTTTGCGATCTGTAGAATGCGAGGAGGCTGTCACGTTGAAGGGTGGTAAGGATTTTTCTTGATCCCCGTTGGCCTGTGTAGGCCTTTCCTCTCATCTTCGCATCTCCTTCTTGAAGACTGAAGCCAAGGCCTTTCAAAGACTGATACAATTCCAACGCTGTCATCTGATCATCAGCAATGCCAGGCCTCCCAATGAATACCAGCCTCGGAGATTCCAAACACATGTGTGTTTCAAGGATTGTAGCTGCTTTGGTGGTCAAGAACCATTGATCACAATCTCGATGCTCGAAGTCGTGTGGCCTGCAAACAATACCCTTCTTTTCCAGCTCCAACATGGATTGCATTTCTCGAACTGAAGCAGGGAAAGTAAAAGGCCGACCCATTCCAATGAAACACCTGGCAGAAACCATGTCCTTGGATCCGGTCAAGGTTCCCATTGTGGAGTTGTGGAATTCAAAGTGTCAGGATTCTCAGGGTCGCATCGTGTGGCTAGTTTTCATATATGAGATTGAAGTATGAAAGGTACTCTGATCTAGAAAAGTAGAAGGCCCGACACAGCTCACAAAAAACATTCAATGACAGTAAAGCATCGCAAAGAATAGCTAAGCCATCATCAGAAATCGAATCCTGCAAGACATTCACCACCTCAGATCGCTGGTGATCCCACACCTTCATGGCAGAAGTTACTGTCTGAAAAGCGGTTTGCTCAGCCTTTCCACCAAGAAATCGCAGCAGCGTGATCCTAGAGTTCGAAGGTCTCCTCACAGATATGGCGCCGCAGTCCTGCAGCACAATTTGGATGTTTTTAAATCATGCCATTAATTACTTGGACCTGATTCTGAAACAAGTTGAACCATCAAGAATCATGACGTTATTATTTTGTGTGTGCTGATAGTGCAACTGATCAACAAAACAAAGAAGATGACAATTTGTTGCATCTTCAAATGGATTATGAACTCAGTCAAACAATGAATCAACTGACTGGCAACATGATACGCAAAAGTAGTAGAGACGAGATGCCAAGAAAAAAACTATCACATGTATAATGGTTGACCAGCCCAAGAGTCGTTCCAAACCACATCGTACTCTCTGATTGCAATGTCATCTGAACGTAAGTTGTCGACAGCAGAGAGAGGACGTTTCAAACCAGCTGGGTTCTTGTGAACCAGTTTGAACACGCAAAGTGCGCTTGCCCCACTCGGCTTTGTCGGTTTGGACATTGCATCAGGTGGATCACTTCTAACACTGCTTGGCTGGCTTGGCTTGTCCACGAGAATGACGTCAGGATCAAGATCCTTTTGGACTAGGTCATCATCCCCCACCTGTTCAAAGCGCAAGTTTGAGATCCCTCGCTGGAGAGGCTGACGTGCAAGGGGGCCAGAAGATGAAGATGAAGCTGATCCACTGACATCAGCAATTGCTGCTGGAGCTGTCACCGACATTGGTTGCACTCCGGTAGTCAAAGCCTCTTTCCTCATGCCAACAAAGTTAATTAGCATTGTCACTGCATGGCCACAGCCAAAACACGTTAAACATGCACATCTTTCGAAACTTTCAAGCACACACATCCATATGCAGACCAAGTTTCAGTTCCTGCTTTGGGAACTGATCAAAGAGTGCTCTTGGCATGGAGTAGAACTTTTGGAAATCCATTGCTTCTCGGAGGTGATCCAACATGAGTGTGTTCAAGGAGGAAACAGTTTTGCGGTCATCTGAGGCCAGTTTTCTTTTGTTGTTTCGTAAAACAACCATGTCTCCCAAGGGCAAAAGTTTTGCCACCTCTGTGCCCTTGGCAAATTGCATTGTGCGCTGGTACAGGAGGTGCATCAAGTGCCTGTTTGTCACATTCCTGAAAGGATACTTCTCTGTATTGATTTCCTCGGCTTGGCTGCAACCGATTCAAATTACACTCCCAGTCTCAATCACAGGACTGCTGTAGTAAAAACCTACCTGAGCAATTCATCCAAGGGCAAAGCACGCTCATGCTAAGGTAGCATGTGCTACCATGTGCTACCAATCAGCTAAGTGGGCTAAATGCAGACCAGATTCGCACATTGGACCGCCAACCAATTTGGCAACCACTTTGCACAATCCTTCATGGCTAGCATGAATTTCTTCGTGGAGGCGAGCTGCTTCTTCAAGGGCCTGATTAGAAGTGCTACGTTTTTGTTAAGTAAGTCGTCATGTGTTTCAATCAAACCTTTCAAAAACCTGGTCTGTATGCAATTATGTAAATGTGTGTTTTCCCATGGCCTGTGGTGTCCGAGCAATAGTGTTCATAATCATGTGAATTCTGCCCTCAACAGAGATGTAGGCTTCCGAAGCAGCCGAGCTCTTCATGAATGTTTGCTTCACTGTTCGATGCTGCCCCTGCCAATGGCCAGGGGCCAGTGGGGCCCCATCTTGACTGGACTTTTGAATTTCAGTACCCGTTACCACCAACAACAAACATTGTTTGCATAACCACAAATTGAGTTAACACCTTTCATTTTGATTCAAAAGCCAAAAAAATTGTTTGATTTTCTTTGAGCATAAGTCAGTCAGCCTCGGTTTCTCTTTCCACGATTCTGATCAGCCGAAGGGCCCCAACCCACTCTCTGAGCGGACGCATGTCATCATCTTTCGCCATGTTTGCCCCAAGCAAAAATTGATCCACCAGATATCTCCTAAGAAAGAGAAGAAACATAATTTAATCAAACTCATGACTCACAAGCACACGTCACAAAAACCAGCTGAAAACTTGGCATGTTGCAGCAATGTCTTGAATGTTGCATGTAAAAGCTGCAAGCAAATCAAAGCTAAGTTAGAGCAGGACTACAAATGATCAAAATCTGAAGCATCAACGAGGTACAATTCGCCGCCTGGTTTCAAGAACCGTTTGACCATGGGATGCCTCCTGGCCATGGCGTGCAAGGCATCAATGCTGTCGTTTTCATATGCAGCAATCGCCTTTCTGGCGCATGATCTTGCGACCTCACAGTCCGGCATCCCCAGGCCACAAAGAAGCCACGGCAACTGACCCCAGTGAACTGTTTTCACTTGTAATTCTGCGATTGCGATGTCGCATGCCATGTTGTAGTCTGTGCTGAGCCACTCCCATTCCTGAGAGCGTTCCCCCAGGCCAGCAGCGATTGCTGAGAATACACTGGAAGCAGTGCAAAATGTCTGATGTAAAAACGTCCAAAAAAAGCCAGCAGCAAGCTCAGGGGCACGTCTGCCCTTCAGCGGGCAACTGGAATCCTTGTGTCCATGGCACGGGCAACCTTCACTCCAAAGACCAAGATCGTTTATCACGCCATGTATGAGCAGCACAAATTTCAAGTATGCCCAGAAGAAATTTGACCGAATGGCGGAATCGGCTTTGGCAAATAATTCCCTGTTGCCACTTGCTTCCCCATCATTGTCACCGTTGCCCGCCAAGAATTTTCGTAGATCCCAATGTGTTCTCAAAGCACCTTCTAACTTGTGGAACGATTCGCAAACTGTGACCAGGCTGCCCCAGCGCCATAAAATCAAGCAACCAGCACTGTGATATTCAAACAGTCTCACATATGGAGTTCCAGACATCAAATGTTTCAGCCGATCTCGGTAGTATTTTTGGTGCATCAATGTATTCAATGCAGAAAGTTTGTTTTGAAACTCCTTGAAATGCAACATCTTTTGAGTCAAGTCTCCGCTGATGTTGCTCATTATGTGTTTCTGTCCAGGAATCACCACGGATCCGTTGAGGGACCAAGTGAACTTTCGATCTTCCAGAGGTTCTGTCGCTGGATCATGTTCATTTGCATCAATGTTGACTGTCACAATGTCATCAGTGTCACATGGCATCATTCGAATCAATCCACCTTCTTGGTTCTCGGGATTCTGAACTTGAAGGAGACCATCACTATGCTTTACAGCCTGAGTCATCAAGGAGGAAATTTCCGAAGATGGGACTTCAGGGATCTGGAACTCTGTGCCAAAGTCCGAACAAAAGCTGACACACGATTCGGAGTATGCTTGTAGTGCAGCAGGATCTTCAGACACGTCCAATTTGTGAGTGAAACAATGATTCCACCTTTGCAGAAAGATGGCTGGCGCCAGAGCCGATTATTGCAAGGGGAAGAGTCGACACCTTGATGGGTTTGCTCCGGCACCACCAACCCAACATCTCCTCATCGTCTCCGCATTCCACTAGCTGGCCGGCCTTTGTGCGGCTGATGCGGTCCTGCATTTGTGTTGTCCACAGGTTTTCCCAAGCGACGACACAGACTCAAACAATGCAACCACCCTGGTAAGTTGAGCAATGGAAAATGAAATTGAAAGACCCCATGCCCTGTGATCAATCCTCCAATGTTAACATCATATCCAATGTTCCTTGAGGGCTAGAGTCTGAACTGAGCATGACGAAGATAGGCCCAGTTTCTTGATACTCTTTTCTGCGCATGAGCATTGTGAGTACGTCCTTAGATTCACAAATCCAATCAAATGCTCGCTTGAACAAATCTCACTCTTTTTGTGGCTTCCAGCTGCCCTGTCTGTCAAGAACCCGGTACCACAAAAATAAAATAGAAATAGAAAATGAATGTTGAATGATTGAAACAAAATTCGAGTTTTAGACGAGCTCTGCTCAGTGTGGCTGGGGATGGCACTCTTGCCACACTTTCTCTAATATCATCTGAGAGCAGCTCTGCCACGCCGGAACCTATGGTATAGTGAAGACTTCGCACAAGCACTTCTGGCAAGCATTCCGCGTTCTGAATCAATCTGGCCAGCACCAATGCTTCCAGTAATGCAGAAAATGTGTATCGAAGACCGCCACCCTTTCGTTTGCATTGGTGGAGATCCTTTTCTTGTTTCAAACCTTCCCCGCCACTGCTTGCAGCGCGAGATATCAAAGAAGCTGCATGCTGAAGGTGTTCCAAGATAGCTTTTTGCAACTTTGGTAGCTTGGAGGATGAAGCAGCTGAAGCCTTCACAGCTTCAGTTGCACTGTTGATATCGTGTAAGGCCAATGACAGGGACTCCAGTGCAACATTGCTAGCCCCAGGGACATCTTCCATGGGGTCATTGGCCAGGAAACACAAACTTCAGGGTGTCTCTTTGAGAGCCCAATCTGCGGAAACCCATTCAGGTGTGTTTTTCATCAATGTGTACCTCCAAATTTTCCAGAAACACTTGTTTGGTATGAGATTTCCTGAAAAGCTGGCTCGTGAAAATTAACACTGTAAAGCGATAGGGTCCCCACCAAAAACCGATACCCTTTGATTTTGGTACTGGCCTCCAACAAGAGGTTTCGACGACGCCTCATATGTTTTCAATCTATTGTATTACATTAATTATTTTATATTTATTTATGCACCTTTAGGCTCCAAATTCACAATCTTTGCATGCTTGTGCCAACGTCCCCAACAAGCATGGGCCACCCCGCCCATCTATAGACTTTACCAAACCACAGGCCTGGATGCAGACCTGCCGCTTCAGAGCCATCTACAGAACTCAATGTGTAGGTCCAGATAGAAGTTGAGTCAGCTCACCCTCGTATTGGATTCAGCTGAGGTCCCTGATGCGTTATGTGACTTGCATGCAAGCTATGTTGTCCCAATCCCTCTTGAGTTTCATTTCACCAGCAGATCCAGCATAAATAGAGGTCATTCTTGCTCCTCATGATGCTCATGTGCTGATTGAGTGATGAACATTGGCAATCATTGTAGAGTATCAGCTGTTCATGATGATCGGATCATGCTTCACATGAATCACTGATACCAGACTTCTCACTCTGGCAACAACGACAACAGTAGCAAGAGCAGAATCTCACGACATCCGGTTTCACAGAGTTGTCAAACTTCAACTCGGGTTGAACGTAGTAGCAGGTAGCTCAACTCGTCCTCGCATTGGATCCTCATGATGAGGTTCGATGTGGTCGATACATCGACCGATCTGGCATTGGTGAGGAGGACACCCAGCTGTAAGAATTTGCCCTGGATGTAGCAGTCCCGCTGTTTTTATTTGCTCAGAAATCACTCTGACTTGGATATGCTTGTTGGTTCGGAAGGAACTGTAGAAAATGAAGTCCTAGACAGTGCTAGTTGTTTTTTGCACTCTGTTTTTTCTTCCCTCCCTAGTCTCGCCTCTATTGCCCTCTTCCCGATCCCTGGTTGAAATTACAGCCTGTATATCTTGACTAAGAAACAAAATGATGCAACACCGGACTAAACATACAAACAGGACCTGAATATCCTGAACTGGCCAACGGACTTTCCTGCCAGAATTCCATCTTTTTTGAAGACGTCATAGTGATTGTTTAAATTTTAGGTGTGTTTTTTTCCAGCATTTCTGAGTGGATCTTCGGGAAGAGCAGCAGCCACCAGGACCCTATTCCACCACATGAGCCAGCGCATGGCAGCTACCGATGCTTGGCAATTCCAAGTGCTTCTACCAGGGGGACCAATTCCCAACAGCTTTGGAGGCTGTTGGGGGAAGAGCTTCATCCTGCAACTGGAAGCAGCGGTTTGGCTCGATTGATGCTTTGATGTTTGTTTTGGATCATTGAGTTTCTTTTGCGCCCAACCCATCTTCATTTTCTGAGGATCTTTGGTAAGAAGCCGTTTCTGAGGATCTTTGGTAAGAAACCGGCAACGCGGCTGCAGTATTGACGTGTGCTGTGTAGTGGTTGTCGGCAACTGCCGAGCGTGGGGAGTGCTTCTGCTTGTAGTGTCCCTCTTTTTTTCCAATGTGCTATTTGCGCACCCACTGAGGGACGATACTGTGGACCAGCATCCGAGTGGGCATCAAGTCTGAGGTGTGAATGAGGACTCTGATCCCTGAAATTTGTATCACCATATCGTCCTAGCTGCTTAGCTCCATAGACCATAATTACAAGTCCCTGACGGATGCGAATGAAAAAAATGGGCGAGCGTGATTGTTTGAGGGCGCTAACATCAGAGTGGGAGTGAGCATGAAATGTGGAGGGATGACATCCAGAATCTCTTTATCTCTCTTTCATTGTTTGTATTTGAAAAGGTAGAGTTTAAGATCGGTCTACGGAAGACTCTCCCTTCTTCCCATAAAACACAGCTAGGCTATCGAGGGGTTGTCATCCATCCATGCACTCGACAGTTGATGTGAGGTAAGCCACCCAAGCAAGCAAAGAGCGAACGCCTCAGCCGAATCGTGTTCCAATGTCATTGCCCAAAAAGAAGGGCGAAATTGGAGATCGAAACCTTCACATCATTCACAGGTCCCTCAAACGAAAGCGTACATCAGATCAGCATATTTGAAGATTGTAAGCGTGGTGGAATATGGGGTTGCCAAGGTGGAAAACGCAGTGGCACGGCCCTGAGAAGCTGGTTCGGGATTTCTTTTTCCTGGTCGGTAGTGCCTTGAATCGACATTTGAGTGTACTGGCAAGCTTGCTTAAGGATAGTCTTGATCAGTTGTTTCTTACACCCCTTGTTCCCACAAGATTGGGCAAGGATCTTCTCATTATGATTCATTCTTTAGTAGTAGTTTTTTTTAACCAGATTGATTTTTTTGAGTTCTTCTCCACGTTTGACATGAGTGGCAATAGTTGGTCCGCATGGCACTGACTCAACGTGCCTGACTTCTTTATGCATCAATATTTCTGACCCCTTGGCTCATAGTGATTTGATTTGTCACTGATTCCATCATGCAGAGTAGAAACTTGACTTGCGATTGCAAGATCTTGTACCTGGCCCTTTGCACAGGAAAATCCAAGCCGAGAAAGAGGAAAAACAGCGAGCAAAGTAATTCTATGGCATCCAGTCAGGATGCTCAGAATGAACCTTGGACTGACCAATTTCCTTTGTATTTCCCTTGACATCACGCGCAACCAGTCCAGTGATTGGCTTCTTCTGCTGGTGTGATGTTGATCGTTTGTTTGATGTATGTGTCGTCTTTGCGGGCGGGAGTACTTGTCAGTTGACAAGCAAGACATAGAGAAACGTCATTCATGTCTTGGAACATATGGAAGAATATGAGGGTGAAGCTGCACATGGCACGGATTCCAAAACTGCTTTTTTCAACCCCTATTCAAGATCGGTCAATAAGTGTCTTTGCTCTAGTAATCAGACATCCCCAGAATGAGATGAGCATTTTGGATTGGTTTTGATGAGGTAGATGTGTGTTATTGATGACCGGATCTGGGTCCCCTATACTATCTGTAAGCATCTCAAAACATGTCCAGAACTCTTGGACATCTTTACTCAAAGGCTGCCCTTCAGATGAACAAGTTTGCCAATCTTGCGTTTTGTGAAGATGGCAAGATTAGTTCTGTCGATGCGCGTCAAGAGTAGGATCTGTTCTGAGAGACGAACACATCTACTAAAGTAAGATCACTTACAGGTGTGCTACAAATAGAATCCCATAGAATCCCAAATCATCCATCATTGCCAGTGCAATCAACGAAAGTTTTCCATCTAAGATTCTTAATCAAAAGACAGAAGGGATCACATTGTTTCTATATCAATCAAATTAACATTTGCACATTTGCCATTCCTCTCTTCTCTGGATTCTTTCCCTTGTCCAGTTCTTGGCTGTAACAACTGAATCAACTGCTGCTGCAGGGGCTGAAAGCGGCAGCCTGGCCCCTGGAATGGTCAGCATGGGTCTGCAAGAAGGGCTTCAACGCAGCTTTGGTTCCATATGAGCCATCCACAGATTGGATCCACAGCTATACCGCCGGAGTTTTCACTCTGGAGGACACGGCGACATATTTGTTTCAGATGTTTTTCGATGCATTCTGTGTACAGTAAGACATCGTCATTTGGACCATTGCGATCAAAATCATCAATATCCCTTCCATGATTCAGCTCTTTCTCCATGCTTTTTACATCTAGCTCTTTCCAAACGACAATATGCTTCGCCTGAACCACAGCCGGGGTATCACATTGTGTTTTCTCGATGCGAGCGGACTCACAGATTACTTCAGATCCAAGGTCAAGTATCGGATTCGGAGCTTGGCAGGGCAACCCGAACAACAGAAGCAGCATTGGTTGAGGAGGTTGAACGTTGGAGTTGATCAGACTTTTGTGTATAAGACGTTTCTAGATGCCAGCCTCAACAAAACACCATCAAAGTGTTCTTCAATTGCTGATTTGGCCAGTGTGACCTGACTTGATTGTTTCACTTAGAATGGGACTGCTTGCACAGTGATACAGTGATGCGTGTGAGTTGTTGACGTGCCATCGGTTTGGAGCTTGAGCCACCAGATCATCTCAACTCTTGACATGATACCAGATCTGAAATTCTGTACGACTTTGCAAGATGTGATCACTAATGCTTGCATTCTGAATGGTGGTCAAAAATGGGTGATGATCAATGATTCAGACAATTGGGGGTACACATTCATGGAAATTGAACAGTTTCCACAGGTGACGAGTCGGATGACAACCAGAGCGTGGCCAGCAAGCAGAGTGATGCATCTGCAAGTAGCAGGCAGACTGACATGGGAATGGGACGAGCTCGGTACAAAACACCAACATAGTCTGGTGCTGTGTGCCATTAGAAACACGCATGGTAATGGATTTGGTAAAGTGACGATAGAACTGGCGGATTCAATTTGTCAAAACAAGTGGGAACGTGGTGCCTCATTGTGAATGACTCTTCTTGTAGTCTTTGGATTTTGAACTTGCAGAGTTTGATGATTGTACTGCAGCAGGAAAGTGATCAGATGAAGGCTATCCAAAGAGTCAGCACCCATGACATGTACACGCGAGTAACCAATGGATCAGCTGCTTCCGCCACATTGCCAGGGTGAGCCGCTTGACTGGAGATTGAGTAGCCAATGGAAGGGATGGGCAGGATAGACAGGATGCAGTAGAGCTGTGCATCCGGAAGTAGGATAGGTATGGATAGGTACGCTACCAAAGTTTTTGATTCCAGAGATTTATTTGATACTTGTAGGTACAACTGGTATTTTGAGGCATTGGGGTATGCATTATCATTAGGTATCACTAGCGGCTTCATGCGGCTTCATGCTGCGTCATTGGCTGCTTCATGCTGCTGTGTTCGCTTCCAACTTCTGATGAATGACAAAGCCGTGGCAACTTTTGGACAAAGCTTTGAGCAACCTAACACTACGATGACCGAAGTATGGCCTTTCTGAGGATGGCTCGATGTCTATCCTGAACAGCCTACCAAGTTGGCAAAGTTTTATTTGCTTGGTGTCTTCAATGCTTCTGCCGCAGTGCTAAGGTAAGGCATCAAAGCAGCCTGTGTCTCAGAAGTTTACAGAGAACAGTTGCCAACCTATGAAACAGGCGGTTTGATACTCCCAATATCTCCCAATGAGAAATGCAGATGGGCACTGGGCACTTGCAGCAAATGCGACTCATGATCAACCTTGGATCATCGGGACTGTGGACAGTTGCTTTTGAAGCTTCATTTTCATGTCGCTACTTTGAAAATGTTTGTGATACTCCAAGCCTCCAAGTCGTCCGCAAAATGATTAAACTTAAGAGCAAGCAGCTAAAAGCAGCAGTTCAGCCAGAGCATGTTGTTTGTTTCAGCAGCTGTAAACGTGATTGGTGTTCTTGACAGTCCTTTATCCTGCAATCAAATCTATCTATACTTGGTGTCATTTGGTGACTATTTAAGTCTATTCATTCTGTGGCCATTGAGAGGACCAGAAGGTTCAGCGGTTCAATCCATGGGCCAATGGGACTCCGGGACTCGTCCTGTCAAGACATAACTTTTGTCATTGCGAAAATTGTTTATGGACATGACATGGCTCATAGCAATCCTCTCCACTAAGGTCCAGTCAGGTGAGCTCCAAACCAAAGGCCCCGGCCTAACACTGCTGACAAGGGTGGAGAATCATCGCAAAGGGTTTGAGAGTTCCGATCCATTCCAAGAATTAAATGAAGTATATGAATGAGTTTGCTTAAAAAGAGAAAAGATGATCAAAGCCTTTACTGATAGCACAGCATCATCCTCGAGTCTCTTCAGGTTTGCATCCACCTTTCATTTTTCAGCAAACACTTTGCACAGTCGGAACAGAAAATTTGGTTTCCCTCAGAAGTCAGTAGGACAGTGGATGCACCGCCCTAGGGGAAGAGTGGTGCTGAGATCCGACGCTTGCAGGCTCTGAAAACACCGCCATAAGTGCCATAACATGCCCTTTGTTTCATGAAGTTCCACGGCCCCAAGTTGCAGTGATGGCTGAATGAATGGTAGTGTCTTTGCAGCTACTGAGTCTTGAGAATGCTGTGAGTCAGCTCATGTTCTTCCCTGGTGACATGATTTTCAGATAAGGTTTCAGTGGAAATTGTCTCGTCAGTGTACATAGTATTGGACGCGTGATTGAAAACATTGCTTGCAAACGTAGAGAGATCATGTTCCTCTTCTACGCATGATGCAATTTAAGTGTCGTGAAGAATTGGGGCGGTGAGGCTGAGGAGAAAGAGAGGAAACAGCAGAACAAGGAGAAACAGCAGAGGCTACAGCTGCTACGTTTGACCTGGCCTTTCTTGCACTAAGATGCAGATTTCGAACCGTTTGCTAGCAGAGATTCTTGGAGGTTTCTGTATGACACAATATGTTCATGATCATTCAACATTCTGGAACCATTTTTCGCAGCCTGACCGTCATGTTTGCCTTGCTGGGTGTACATTGCTTTTGCAAAATGTATTTGAGGGCCAGCTCTTGCTGGCATGGTTAACATGACATATAGCTTGACCCCCTTGAAAAGTTACAGCTGAGAGCTTGACGTTGGTGGTATTGTAAGTCTTGTTTTTTTTTTTAAGGTGCTGTGGGTGCTGAAACATTCACGTACGACTCCTACACTCTCCGTCGACGTGTTAATTGTGCGTTCATCGCTTTCTCGGACATGGTGCCTCAGCAATAGTTTTAGTTTCCTCTTGAGGCTGAATTCGTTAAGCCCTGCGTGGTCAAACTACCAGAAGCATGGCAGAGCTGATGTGTTGCAACATGTTCAACACACGGCAGCCAGGTTCAAAGAGATGCACGTCATCATGGAATCATCGGAATCAGAGGAGCGGTAAGAGATTGGATTTCAGGGCTAACAGAACAGGTTGAATACATGCATATAGGATGAATAGGTTGTATGTAGATATGGGTGTCGGAACATTGAAAATTGAGTGGGAACCATTTGTAGATGATGAAAATGGATGAGTCAATGGTGGTCACTGATTCTGTCCCTGATCAGGATTTGATTTTGTTTATGCGGTATGTTCATGACCCGTCATGCAATGAAGTGTCTTGTAGTGTTTCGGGCCAAGTCAGTGGATGGATAGATCGGTGGCTGCCATAGGGGCGACCTCGGGGTCTCTTAGCGCTGTGCTATTGCGCCTCCTATCGGAGGGTCTATCATCCACTGGTCCTTTCCCAGAGTGTCCCATCTGCCCCGATTGTGTGCTAACTGAACTGCTAGCTTCTCCAGCTTTGGAAAGGGTGGATCTGCCCAGTTTGCTGCTGGGCCTGGTGGTGGGGCTGCTGATTGGTCCACTCTTGGACTTGTGCTTTTTAGCTCGTCAAGCTTGGCGAGCGTGGATCCGGGGCCAACTGGCAGCTGTCGCTTCTCGGCAGCAAAAGGTGGAACCACTCTACAAGCTTGCATGAGCGAGTCCACCTACGTTTCTCGAGCTGAGTTCGAGACCCTGGTGAACTTGGTGCAGGATCTGCACGCACGAGTGTCTGAGGTGGCCTCCACAGTGTCCCAGCTGTCTCCTGCCCCGTCGGCTTCAGGTGATTTTGAGGTGGTGAGTTCTGCTGGTGCCGCTTTGGAAGCGGGTGACTCCGCAGTTGCTGAAGCAGCTGCATCACTATCTGCTGAGCGCTTGGCTGTGGCTCGGGAGATTGGCCGCTGGTTAGCTGCCTGCTTGCAAGGCCAGCGCAGAGGACTGAGTGGGCGTGAAAAGCTCAGTTTGCAAAGTAGGTTTTACTTGGTGGTTCGTGGTTTTGATCATATCGTTCACGATCCCCCCCTGGTTTTCTCTACTTGGGCCAGTGCTAAAGCTGTTACTCATCGTCAAGGGCAACCTGGTGATAGCATCTTCGTGGGTGTTCCCAGCAAAGCGGAAGTTAGGGCTGTCTGTGCGGCAGCCGGCCTTTCCTTGCCCTCTGCCTACGGGCAGTGAGCATGCTTGGTGACGACGGAGAAGCGGACGGTGAGGAGGAGTTCGAGGACCTCACCGTTCGAGGCAATTTGGTGGCCTCGGGAGAAGAGACTGACTTTGACTACGCTGCGGGTGTGCTGTCGCTGGAGGAGATCTCTGTGGCTGTGATAGCCATCGCTGATCTTGAAGGGCAACTTTTGGTGGCAGTTCCAGAAGGAGCCTGGCATCGCAAGACTAAGAATCGCAAGCTGCCCAGCGGTGCTCTAAGGAAAGTGGTTCGTGTGCTGGTACCTCCTTGTGATCTTGACGACAGGACTGCGGCTGGTGGACCCCCAACAGTGGCAATATGGTTGGGATTGCTGAAAGCAGAGTTGGAGGAGCAGATCCAGTACGATGCATCAGTGGCCATGATCCCATTTCCGGGGCAGATGGACGGTCTTCTCGGCCTTCCACTGGCCAGTGCTTTGGTCGCCGTGGCAAACGACCACTTCGCCTTTGTGACTGCGGAGTCGGAGAAGCCAGCAGCGGTCCCAGATGCCGAAGCAAGATTCTCTGCCTTGGAGAAAGGGTTGCAGCAGCTGACAGAGGCCGTTCAGAAGGTGCTGAATCCCTCGGCACCGAAAAAGGCTCCAGTAGCTGCAAAGCAGAAGGTGCCTCCCTTGCCTGGAGGAATCGACCCGGTGGTAGCTCAACAAGCTCTACAGGCTGGCGTGTCCCCTCAGGCCTTGGAGGAGATGGCAGCAGTGATTGGCAGGTCGGGTGCTCCAGTTGGTCCTGCAGTGCTTCGTGCCCCTCAAGTGGTCCCAGTGGACGAAGAAGGCGAAGAGGAGTTGGGAGACGATGCTGTGGTCGTAAACGCGTCTGGATCTCCGGACCCCTTAGGCACAGCAGTTGTGCACATGTCTCAGATCTTGAAGCAGATGCATCAGGAGAAGCAGAAGAGCAAGGACCGATCCTTGGAAGGGCTCCTCGACTACGCAGAGTCTGGATCGGGAGGCACAGGATCGACTCAGCACTCTCGGTCGAAAGCAGCAGCCCTTCGTGCGTTGCAACGCACCCTGGTCGAGAACCCCAAGCTCATTTCTGCCGCTGTCGAGAAGGCCATGCAGCAGGATTGGGAGAGAGGAGGTCAAATGCCAGGGGTTGTCAGTGGTGGCGTGTCAGCCAGAGGCTGGCTCGAGCACCGATCAAAGGTGCAGCTGTATCCTTCGACTGTGAGGATGGCATGGCTCATCGCTGGTGCTTTAGACGCCCTCCGGTTGGGGAAAGCGGAGGAGGCCAAAGCACGCCTCTATCTCTCCTTGGCTGCCATAGACCAACAGGCAGTGGACAGAGGAAGCTGGCTTCTGGCCTCGGAGGCCAGTTTGGAACCGGCTCCACCTTTCCACAGCTTCAGTTTGCATCGCAGTCCAGAAGGAGCAGAAACTCCGCACTCAGTCCTGTTGGACCCTCGGTGGTGCGAGCTCTTCATGTCCAGGATCAAAGAGGTGTCGGAGTACAACGAGCGCAAGGTGAAGCTAGCGCAGCCCGCAAAAGCAGCAGACCCAGCAGCAAAGTCAGAAGCTCAGCCGAAGAAAGCAGGAAAGGGAAATCCGAAAGGGAAGTTGGACAAGAGCAAGGACGGCGAAGCCCGTGCTGCTCAGCCGTCAGATGCGGCTCAATCTTGACCGATGCACTTCCTGGTCTTCGCGAAGACGAGGGCTTGGAGCAATTGGGCAAACCGTCGATGGAGGCGGACCGGCCTTTGCATGTCCCAGGAGAACGAGCTACAGCCGTGGAAGCTAATGCGCTGTGGGTCGCTCTTCCTCGATGGCTGCTGGCGTCAAGAACATCGCTGGCATCCTTCGTCAAATCCTTTTTGAGCAACAAGCCGCAGCAAAGTAGCGGAGCAACTTTTGACCTTTGGCCCATGGCAGTTCCCTACCCTGAATGCTTCAGGAAATGCAGTTGGAGGATGGACCGTGATGTACTTAGTCGGAAGCAATCGGTGAACATGATGTCCTTAGTTTTGTCATGGCTTCATTTAGGGCAACCTTCGAAGTGTCCGTCACCGCTGTGCCTGGGGTCAAAGCTGAGCAAAGCTCAGTGGGCAGTGGTCCATCGCTTAGAAGCCAATGCGATGGATGTGCTTGCCGTGGGTTTGGTGGGTCCTAGTGAGATGGGGCGCAGCGCTTCAAAGGTCGAAAGTTTGGAGAATTTACTTTTCAGATTGCATGAGGAGGCCAAAAGTATTTTTGTTTCAGGCTACCAAGGTGTCAAAGAATATGATGCTGCTCACCTCAAGGGTCCCGAGCCTACTGTTCCTGAAAGTGAAGTTGTGGGGTGGATGTCCAATGCTGCTCCAGTGGTGGCGAAGTCCATCGAGCCGCACAGGTTGTCCTTACCTGCAGCGCCTCCGAGCTTTGATCCTACACCTTTGCTTCCAAAGCTGCACAGAGAGGTGTTTTTGGATCCAATAGCGAAAGCCGCTCCGATTGATCCTTCTAGCGATCGGCCTCCAAAAGTGCGAGTGCATGCTTCAAGAAAGCAAGCCTTGGGACTGTTGAAGCGGTTGGATGCTACTGGTCGGATCGTTTTGGCGAAACCAGAAGAAGTAAGAGAAACCCACACATGCGGTGCATTTGCTTTAGTCAAAGATGCTCTTCAAGATCGGCTGATTTTGGATGCACGTCCTCCCAATGAGAAAGAAACCACGTTAGATACCTGGTGCAAAACTTTAGCCTCAAGCCACACAATGGCTCTGCAGGAGTTGGAAGAAGGCAACAACATGTACTTCTCTGGTACAGATTTGAAGGACTACTACCATGCTTTTAAAGTCACTCGCAGCCGAGCTACACGAAATGCTTTGAATCTACCCCTCACAATTTCTGAAGCTCAGGAACTATCTGGTTTTTGCCCCACGATGGTCACTTGCAACAAGATCTACCCCTGTTTGTCAGCACTTGCAATGGGTGATTGTCAGGCGGTGGAGTTGGGTCAACTTTCACACCTGAAGTTAGGTTTTCAGAGTAGAGCCTTCTCTCCCTATGAGCTGCTCATGGTTCATGGTCGTGCGCCTCGCGGCTCCATCGCCGCTGGCATCGTGATAGATGATGTGGTGCTGACGGAGATGGCTTCGCCTGGATTATCCGGGCCTGAGGAGCTGGACAGCGTGAAAAGGCTGAACCAACTTTGCGAGGAGTACTTGCAAGAGGGTCTGTTGGCCCACCCCAAGAAAACGTTTCGTGGCGAACTCACAGCTGAATTTTGGGGCTGCTTGGCCAATGGTGAAACAGGCCGGGTGCGAGCTAACCCCAAACGGGTTGTGCCCTTGGTGAACCTGACGGTGCAGGTGGCAAGGTTGGGAGTGGCTTCGGTGGCTCTTCTGGAGATCTTAGCCGGAGGATGGGTATCAGTGTTGCAACATCGAAGGAGAATGCTGTGCTTATTGCAGCACATCTATTCTGCTCAACGAGGTCGAGTTCGACAGGACATCATCAAGTTGAGCCCGTCTTTGATTCAGGAG
The DNA here is from genome assembly GCA_009767595.1 of Symbiodinium kawagutii. Classification (NCBI taxonomy): domain Eukaryota; class Dinophyceae; order Suessiales; family Symbiodiniaceae; genus Symbiodinium; species Symbiodinium kawagutii. Next base: position 620,874 of record VSDK01029115.1, on the reverse strand, counting down.
CTCTACACTTTGGTGGTTCTGGCTCCGTTGGCTTCAACGGACATGCGAGCCCCTTCCCTTCCAGAACTGTTCATGAGTGATGCGTCAGAGTGGGGTTCGGCATCAGTGAAGGCTGATGTTGCAAAGGTCTTTTCAAAGGAGCTGCAGAGACATACTCTTTCAAGGGGTGCTTGGGCTAGGCTGCTTTCGCCATGGAAGCAGTGGTTGCGTATGCATGAAGAGCTAGAGCTCGATGAGGAGCTTCCGGAAGGTGTGCCTTTGGTTTCGCATCCGCTTTGGCTGTGGCTGGCGCGGTGTGTGAAGTTTGAAGTGCATCATGCTAAAGCGGAGAAGAGGAGGAAGCACATCAACTTGATCGAACTTCAAGCCATCCTGGAGGTCGAGAAGAAGCTTGCCAGGAGACGTGGGTCATGTCGTTACAACTTGGGGTCAGACAGCCAGGTTGCTTTAGCTGCTTTGGTGAAGGGCAGGAGCGCTTCGCCGCGGATCAATGCTTTGCTAAGGGAGTCTCTTCCGACTCTCTTGGGCAGTGGCATCTTTGGTAACTACGGTTTCGTTCCTTCACTGAGTAACCCTGCAGATGACCCTACTCGTGGGGTGCCTTTGAGGTTGCCAGAGGACGCGATGCCTGGGTGGTTGGAAAAGGCCCTGGATGGAGACTTTCAGGAGATGGATGCATGGCTGGAAAGCCTTGGCTATGATCCTTTGCTGCTTGCTGAGGCGCCTTTCGTCGGAGAATTACAGCAGAGCCGAAGCAGCAACGTGGTAGTAGAGGGTTTGCTTTCCGAGCTACATAAGTTTCAGAAGCCGGAGCGCATGAAGCAATTCCGTGCGCAACGGATAGGTGCTAGGAAGAGTAGCTTAGGGCATCAAGAGGAGCAGTTTCAAGTCGATGATGCAACGGTTTCACGGCCTGTTTTTTCCAGGAGTTCGTCTTGTACAGTATCCGACTTTACTCCACCCGAGAGCAAAGCTCTTGGGACTTGTACAGATATGGGTAGGCATGCTAAGGTAGGCAGCTTGGAAGTCTCACACCAGTTTGAAAGAGAACCAAGAAAGTTCAAGAGGGCAGGAGGAAGGTGTGAAGAGCCTGAAGAGCCAAACAAAATCCAAGAAAAGAGCCCACAAGATCCGAATGAAGGGCCGGCAGTTCAAGCTGTTGTTTTGCAGAGCCCCACTGCATCGAATGAGGTCAAACAGGTGCAGGTAGGTACTGGCCCCACAAGGGCCTCCCAACGGCGCGCCAAGAAGACAGTGCAGCCATGGAATCCCTGTGTGCGGCCACTTACAGCAAAGCAGACGCAGCTGTTGCAGCAGTTCGAAGCGAGCCAGTTTGTCCTTCCCAACGGTCAACGAGCTGAGCCTGGGTTTGTACCGGTTGGTTGTGGCTTTTTAGACCTTTATAGTGGTAAGGCTGGGGTTGCTAAGAAGCTGGCTAGTTTATTTGGAGTTTGGGTTTTGACCTTCGACTACGATCGCAGCTCTCGACAAGACTTGCTGGACACAGGTTTGCAGCTCAGCCTGCATGAGCTGCTTCGGAGTGGGGCAATCTTAGGAGTTGGAATGGCTCCGGAGTGTTGCTCCTTTTCTCGTGCAGTTTGCCCGGCTGTCCGCAGCCGACAGTATCCAGAGGGTCTTGCTGGTATAACCGAGAACATGCAGAAGAAGGTCACCAAGGGAAACCGACATGCTCAATTTTGCGCTTCGCTGGTTTTACTATGTTTGGAGTTGTCACTGCCCTACTGGTTGGAGAACCCCGATGGTAGTTTTTTGTGGTTGATACCGGTTTATCTACATCATGGTATTGGCTGGGGAGACCGTGCTTTTCGGGTTGATCAGTGCAGATACAATACACCTTGGCGAAAGAGAACACGGTTTGCAACAAACACAAAACTGGCTGGGGTTGTGGAACTATGTCTTAGAAATCATCAACACCAAGTGCTTCGTGGTCGTAGCTCTTTTCACAGGTTATCATGGACTCGGGTGGCACAAACGTATCCCACTCGACTGTGTGCTCGCCTGGCTAGGGCTATGGGCTTGGCAGCAGGACTCAAGCCGTTGGGGCGGCAAGCAAAGCTGGATTTGGTAGGCTGTGCCCGTGCGGTGCACGCACGAATCGGTGAGGCTAGTCATCCTGGGCCTCCCCGTCGTCCCCAAGAACGCGATGAGAACGAACTGCTAGGTGTTCCCCTGGTTAACCCTGGAACCCAACGGTTGCAATACAAAGTCTGGCAGAATTTTCAAACCTGGCTACATGATGAGCTCTCAGAGGAAGCGATAGCACAGTTATTCCTCTGTCCTAGCCTCGCTGCTCAGGTTCTGCGACGCTATGGCATCGAGCTCTACAAGGCTGGGCGGGCTCTCTATGAACTCAGGCATTTGCTGGCGTTGGTGCAGCGTTTATATCCAACGCTTCGTGCAGTGCTAGCTCCTGCTTGGGGGTTGGTCACACAGTGGGAAGAGATAGCTCCCACTCAGCATAGACAACCTCTTTCAGAAGTGCTGTTTCGAGCGATGTTTGCAGTGAGTTGGCTTTGGGGCTGGAAGCGTTTCAGCGCCACTTTGTTGCTGTGCTTTGAGGGCATTGCTAGAGTGGGTGAGGTGCTGAAGGCTCTTCGCAGTGACTTGGTGTTGCCGCAGGATCTAGGTCATAGCACTTGCACAGCAGCCTTCCTGAAGATACGAGCTCCGAAATCGATGAGGCGTGGCAAAGGCCGGGTCCAACATATCAAAGTAGACGATGCTACAGTGGTTGGGTTTCTGACAAAGGTTTTTGGTCCTTTAGATGATTTTCTGCCCCTGTTTCCCCTTTCTGCCTCTGCGTTTCGAAGTCGATGGGTTAAAATTCTCCTCGCTCTTCAAGTTCCTCGGCATCTGCAACCGACTCCTGCTAGCCTCCGAGGGGGCGGGGCGATCGCAGCTTACCGGCGTGGAGAAAACTTGACTCAGTTGATGTGGCGCATGCGGTTGGTTTCAATCACGACTTTGGAATCCTATGTGCAGGAGCTGGCAGCTGAGACTCACATGGCCAACCTTCCCTTTGCAGCTAAACGACGAATTCAATCTGCCTCTTTGTTTTTCCCTCTAGCCTTAGGTCACTCGACATAAGTCCCTGTATGATAGCTCGTACCAGGAGTGACGGCCCTCTTTATAGGTGGTGTACCTGCCTAGCTCCCCTTGTTACAGATGAGCTCTTTTCATGCTGCGTGTGAAGCGCTTGGGCGGCATGAGCTCGCTTTTTGGGAGCTGGCAATGGTGGGGCGCCCCTGACTCAAAGAGAGTTGCCAAAGAGGAAAGAGACGCTGATGTTGCATGACCCGTCATGCAATGAAGTGTCTTGTAGTGTTTCGGGCCCAGTGCCCACCCACCCTGTGTACCTGCCTAGCTCCCCTTGTTACAGATGAGCTCTTTTCATGCTGCGTGTGAAGCGCTTGGGCGGCATGAGCTCGCTTTTTGGGAGCTGGCAATGGTGGGGCGCCCCTGACTCAAAGAGAGTTGCCAAAGAGGAAAGAGACGCTGATGTTGCATGATTATGGTTTCTAAATTCATGGTTATAACAAAAGGTGCTAAGGAAATGGTGGCTATTATATAAACATATATATATATGTATAAATAAGTATTATATATATATATATATGTATATTGAAGGAATATTGAGATAATGCTGCGTCCGATTGTTCATGACATGACGTTCGCACTCGTTCGACTGTGGCCGTCTCCAGGAATTCAGTGAAAGCGCCACGGAAGAGGCGAAGAACTTGACCAACTTGGAGTCAGCAAAATCAGTGCAAGACATGCATCATCCAAGAATATAAGTATAAGCTATTAACCTATAGTATATTTGGTAACCTATGATTAATTATATATATATATATCTACAGCCTGCAGCAACATATCTAGTATTTTCTTTCTTTCGCTCTCTAGTATATTGTGAGTAAATGTTCAGATAGTCCGAGACATGTCAGGGTTTGCTGCCTTTTCCCCGACTCTGTCTGACTGATGTGTTGGGGATCACATGATCTGTGGCGGAGCGTACCATGGCTGTGCAGCTGCAAACACACGAACATGCGCCGAACAGGAAAGCGACGAGGATGACGAAATGCTTACAGCGTTCGGGAAACGCAGCGCAGATTCCATATTCTTTGTTTGTATTGAAGCATTTGAAGCCCAATATTGATTGATCAATTGCACATCAATCTCAGACATGAAACGATATCAATGAACATGTCCTGCCCTCTCACAGGTTTCATTTACATTTGCAAAGAGGCATGACATCCGTGTACTGTCGGTGTACCACTCTGGTCGCTGTTTGAATCGTTAAGATATATCTATACAAAGATATCTCAAAGGACCTTTATCAAGGGACCTTTGCTTCTGGACATCAAAGGGCTGCTTCCACAATCCACACTGCTGCCCAAGGGAGAAGATCCTTGCAGGGGGAACAGGCCTGGACTGAACATTCTGAGGAAGAGAAGTTGAAACAGACTCAAGGAAAGAGACTTCAATAGCACAACTCAATAGCGCAGCTGAGCACAGAAGTGCAGAGAGAACGTGCACAGAGAAGACTTATGTTTTTGTCATGGTGGTTTCAAACTAAAGCTCATTTTTGACATGTTCATGGTGTGCTTTCGGCGATTTTAACATCTCGAAGTTTGCGTTTCAGTAAGGGATGGTGTGAGCCCTGAGTGACCCTATTTCTATGGCACAGGCTTTGTCACACCGCGGGGGTGGGTCCCTGGAGGCCGTTTGGGGATAATGTGACCTTAACCGAGGCGGGGTAAAGGGACAGCCCTGGTTCAGCTTGGGGTTGTACTAGATGGCTGGAGTCATGGGAAGAAGAAGCTGTCAAGCAGCATAGGGCCATGCATAGGCAATGCGTAGGCAATGCATAGGCAACACATAGGCAGCCTAGCTGCAGCATAGTTAGGCCGCGTAGTTTCAGGAAACGTTGGGAAACTGCTGTGGAAACTGAGACATGACTGTGGAGATGTTCACCATTTGTTACCCATGAGCTCAGCAAGGGCGTGAAAGCAGCATGCAGCATGGCATTCCTCGAACAGAATTCCACCAACGCTTGACTGTTGCCATGTTTTTCTACGAGGTCCAACAGCATTCCAAGACAACAGCTTGAGTCACTTGAGTCTTGAGGCAATCTCTTGCTTTCTGCCATGCTTTTAGGCTCAAGGAGGTTGAAATTACCAACCACTAAGCCGTGGGCTGTAGCAAACCTGCCAAGCAGGGTTTGCTGCTAGCGTGGCTCCACACGCCCTCGGCACCCTTAAAATTAAGGGTGTAGCTTCAATACGCGTGCGGGGCCTAAGACTACGACAGACTTCGATACTTGGATCTTGTGAGTTTTGTGATGTTTTGACTTTATAGAAATTATTTGCATTTTATGGTAGCTCAAGGACTTTGTACTTATTGTTTCTTCTGACATACAGCAGTGCTGTTTTCTTTCTGCTATTTTACAATGATTTCTATCTTACTGCGTATGTGTTTCCATTGATAGTTTCCACCACCGTTTCCACCACCGCTTCCATGGCTGCTGTGCTTTTCCACAGCACCTGTTGCAGGTCAGATCAAGGTCGACGGCGCCTTTGGGCGGCGCCTGGCCTTCAGGACAGCCAACGGTGAGGGTTCCATGAAGGTTACTAACCAATGGTTAACCATGGGGTTAAGTTATGTTAAGTCAGTAATCATAATGTTGATACAACATGATGTAACCAGTGGTTAATGACCACTTGCATTGGTCAATAACCACTGGTTTATAATGGTTTGAAATATTGTTACAATTGATAATGGTTCATCACGGTCAATAAGCAAGTGGTATAAAGCAGTGGATCATGAACAGTATATACAGTAGTTTGATTCAAACAATAAATGACAGAAGCAGCACGCAATTGCGACTTGAGAAATTCCATGGATTTGATGAGACCACCTCAGTAGTTCTCCAGAGAAATGCAGGGAAACTGACTTGGCAAACTGTTCGGCACCGGTGCATCAAATTGCGCAGTGTGAAAAGGCGAAAGTTTACGTTGACACAAGCAGAGTCACAATTGTCTCCAATTAAATCCAGAGAAATCTTTGCAAAGACTTAGATTTCAACGGCTTTGTTGAATGTTTCATTGTGAGAGTGTGTGTCATTGTCCCCATGTTTCTCACAGGAACTTGGCAAGATTCTCTCCTTAAATTCGCACTCGGAGTCTTGAACCTCAGCTTCCGGGGCAGGGGTGCGCTGAAAGACCATAAGACACCATGAAGCATCATAAAACACCAAAATCGAAAACAGTCGCGATCCGTAGAATCCGGCAGTCGCGGCTTGATGTTCTTTTTGCAGCATCAATCATATATAGTTCTGGTCATTTCTGGTCTGTATACACCAATGTTGGTGGTTTGGTCACCAACCATCATGAATCGAAGACCCCTTGCATGAAAGGATCTTGCAATCCGATCTCCCTGACTACGGTCAAGAGCTGGGGTGGACACTAATTGGTTGAACTGAGGCATCCAAGTTCATCATACATATTTTTCCTTGCACCTTTTTGTCGCTGGTAAATTTGACTACTGTCAAGCATCTACTATCATCTACTTCATCTATACTCATATCATCTATACTCATATTATTTGCTCATGACTCACATCATATGATTTGTGCCAATTGCAGATGTGATGAGTGATTTGAGTCACTGCCACAGCTGCCAGGCCAGTGGCCAGCAAAGTCGCAACCTAAGGGGAAGATGCGGAAGGTCACTGAGAAATGCTACAAGGTTTACAGCTCTTGGAATCTCATAGGGAAAATCTAAGTTGCTTCCAGCTGTTGTATTCCTGCGGCTGTTTGGTTCGGACATGTGCTACTTTACCACTTCAAAATGCTCACAGATTGGTCACTTCTGCGGTTCTGCGTGCGAAAAACTGCATGGCTTTCCATTGAGACTACCAACCTGAGGCCCGCGGCGTCTCCGTTCGATTCCACCAGGTGGGCAACGCTTATGCCATGTCATTGGGAGCCTTGGTGGGTCAAGATTCAGGACGTGAGCTCCATGAAGAACACACAGTTCAGATATGTTCAGATCATGTCTTCAGCATAGGGACTGCTCTTATCCGCTCAGTAAGGTCCAGTAGGATGATTCAAAGCAATCTTGTACCGAGTAAGAGTATAGTTTTCAGTTATCGTGTGAGTGGGTGCTGATGTCCACAAGATAGTTTTCAGAGACGTGTTTGTAGAATCGTCGCGTCGAAGTTGAAGATTGAATCAGATTGCCGAATTAAATCTAATTCCGAAGACATAGACATGGACACACCACTTTGATCAGAGACATGAGGTGAAATGATGTGAAATGTGAAACTGTTTCAAGGCTCCCGGGGAGATTGTGGAAGATGAGGATGAGGCACCTGCGTCCAGGGCCGGGGCCAGCTACTCAGAAACGGATTGAGATGGATTGAGTGTCGACCAAACCATCAGGGGCCAAGAGAGCCAAGACACATCAAGACCCATCAAGACCCATCAAGGGGCCAAACCATCAGGGGCCAAGACCCATCAAGACCCTGAGACAATGCAAACATCAGCGAATCAGTTTGCAAATCAATGCTCGTGATTGCAGTACTGATCAGTCACAATGTCGTGCTTCAAAACCTACTCGTACAAGATTCCCTCGTCACTGTGACATTACTCGCGCCGAGTCCCCTGTTCATGACGGCGCCCACGTTGTGCTGGCTCAATTGACTCGGATGTTCGGTGCAGGGGATGGGGTCAGTACCTCCAAAACTGATGAAGGATTCTCTTGGGTTCCCCACCAAATTATCTCGGATCATTCAGATTTCTGAAGTCAAGGGGATCATCGTTTCAGAGGTGGGACAACAGAATATGTTTGTTCAGAGGCCATCGTCAGGCCACTGATTGCCTGTTAGGTGTAAGGACATACCAGGGGGACAAGCCGGGTGCGACTTGAGTGCCAGAACCCCTGGTTGAATCAGAACTTACAATGTTTTTTTGGGCGAACTCTAACTGAGCGCAAGGAACCGCTCAGGAAATTGCGGTCACTGCTCACACTTGCTCGCCTGATTCCGATTCAATTCATGTTGATGTGGCTGGTGATGCTGACAATGATTCTGGGTACACAACCACTATTGATGCATGTAAAATCATGTCATTCTGGACATGACTGTCCACTTGGCACCTGGACTGCAACTTGCGCCCTGCAGAGCCCTATAGAAAGTACTGGGCTTGCTACTACAAGTCCTTCTGCGTTAGCAGTAGCAGCTGTAGTAGTAGAGGTAGTGGTAGTGGTAGTGGTTGCAGTGGTACACCAGAAGTAGCAGGAGCATCAGGATAGGTCGCAATTTGTCGCAATAGTAGTCAAAACCTTCTTGCTGCCTCCTGCGTTTGCCAGACGATGCCCATGCCTGGGGAAGTCATGTCTGAAGCAGACACTGGGATTGAAATCAATTATTGGCGGTGGGAGTGAAGGCAATGATTCCAAAAACAGCGACTCCAGTGCAGAAACTATCCGTGGATCAGATGTATATAAGACCTATTGACAGCTGTCCACCGCACCCTACTCACATTTGGGCAGCATTTTGATTTTGATGTCCATTCATGTCCATGTTCAAGTTGCGTTGAAATTATTCTGTTGAGATTTGGCCAATTCCCAAAAGCCAATACCCCATTCACCTTTGTATGTCATGCACCTTGGTCCATTCCTCTTGGACATGTCACAACATGTCATGTTGTCACAACATGTCAGCTCAGAGGGCCACCAAGACTCAGAGGGCAAACCGAAGATCATGTAAAGTGCGACATGTTCTCGGCGGAAAACAATATTGTGAAACAATGAGTTCATATCTATCATAATTTCATGTATCATCATATGCATCATGTATAATTGTTGTGTCACTGTTGTGGCTGATTTCTTTTGCGAAAGGTCAGCAACTTTTTAAGAATGATGGCCATGACTCATTGCTATCAACGACCTGCTGAAGCCTTGACTTTTTCCCAAGGGATTGGGCCAGAAGTTGGCAGTCAGTATATTAACACAGTTTGAAAGCCCGGAGGCACTGAAGATACTGAGGGCAGTCTTGCCGTTTGTACCCTTTTAGGGCTCCTGCGTATCCCAAATTGGGCTTTACCGAACGGAGTCCCAATGCGACCTGCAGATGAAAAGGCCAAACTTGTTTGAGTTTTGCTGAGGACGAGCAAGTGCTGTTACAAAGATCAATGTGGGGAGCCCGGGGAAGGATTCATAGGTCCAGACTCCCATCGATCGATTTTGGGGATCGCAGAAAAAAGTCATTCCGAATGCTTCGAACGGTAAAATCACACGCTTGAAGCTGTCGTTTGATCTTCATAGAGTGTGCATTCAAAAAGCCAAATTGTGAAGTTGAGGGTGTAAAAGTGCGATCCAAGTCATGAATTTCACCAGCTATTTCACAGGCAACGTTCTTGTCCAAATCGTCAAAGGGTCAGCAAAGTGTGTCGATGCTTCCACTTGTGTGGCTCTTGTTTCAACGCAGTGATTAACGCCATCAGTACCTTGATCATGATTTTCCTGAGGAAACATTGGAAATGTCACAATTTGGCAACACGGTTCGAAGAATTTCATCTTTCAGGTGCCCAATATCCCTTAAGATCCTTAAGACCTCAAACTTAAAGGGGTACTAAGATGGAATACTTGGAATACTTAAGGGAGGGGGTACTAAGGCTTCTCCTAAATGATTAAAGCCAAAAAGCCAGGTTGACAACCAATGCTCGGGTTGCAAAGGCGGTCCAAAAGCTGTTTGAAGTCAGATCTGGATGTTGACAGCAGGCCTTCGGCTGGGATGCAGTTTTGACAAGCGCAGCAGCTTTGATTTTGAATGCACTGCAATGTATCTCTTAACGAATTTTAATGATATATTTAGATCGAGTAGAGATGGCAGTAACAGCAGTGCTGGGCGAAGACATAGCATATACAAATTTTACTACCTATACATACGCAAGATATGTCGCATATATTGATATATGATGTATACTCTATTAGTGCCTCAAGGTGATAACAGTTGCGAACCATGCAGAGGAAAGATGAAAGCGGTGCGGCTTAGTCTCATTGCTTTCAACCTGCGACATGAATCAGTCCTTGGCCCCTGGGCCCTGTTGTCAATGTTCTTGTTCTTGTTGTTTTTCTTGTTGCTGTTCTTCTTGTTGCTGCTGTTGTTGTTGTTGTCATTGCTCTTGTGCTTCTTCTTACTTGCTGTTGTTGTTGTAGTTGTTGCAGCTGGAGTCCTCGGCATCGTCATCGTCATCGTCATGGTTGTTGTTGTTGCTGCTGCTGCTGTTGTTGTTGTTGTTGTTGTTGTTGTTGTTGTTGTTGTTGTTGTTGTTGTTATTGCAGTTGCAGTTGTGGTTCTTGTCCTTGGTGGTGCTCTTATTTTAGTCGTTTGTCATGGTTTACATGGCCCTTGTCATCGCCGCCACTGCTGCCATTGCTGCTGCTCCTACTGTTGCTGTGCTTTTCTGATGGTTCTAGCTGCTTAAGATGACAGTGTTGCACGGAACCGAAACTTCAGGAGTCCGTCGAGAAAGTCTCGGTTGGATTCACGTGGCGTTGTCATTGATAGCGAGTAAAGACCTCAGTGAGCAGCTTACCACGCTGGGCCGTGGCTGTAAGGTAAAACATATGTTTTTTTGCGAAGGTGATTCTTCATGGCACCCCTGAAATGGATGCAATGCCTTTCGGCTCACACATTTTTGAAGATAAACAGTTTTTGGTTTCTCGATGTTTGTCGTTTTAACATTGATTGAATCCAAAAATTTGTCATTGTGTTAGAATGACCAAAGAAAAGAGCCAAGCATCACCACAACCTTTTTCGGGACTAGCTGCTTGCACCCTTTTATCTTCCACAACGATTGATGTATGATGTATGATTTATCTTGCTAAGAAGCTACAAGCACCAATAGCAAGACAAACAACGATGATCACAATGGAACCTTGTGTATTTCCTGGTCCCCTCCAGTCGACAGGGATCCTTTCGCTTGAAGATGTTCTCAGGTCACGCAAACATAAAGTCTTGTTTGTGGACGACGTGCATCAAGACGCTCCTATAGAAGAAGTCAAGGAGGCACCTAAGCTTTTTCAAGCACCACTTCCCAGACGCAAACAACATGAAAGGTGAGGAGCGATGACAGAATGGACTCTGATTCTAGCGCAGATGCCTAATGTCCACTAGATCACTGTCACCAGATGAACTCATTTGCAAGGAGTGGTCAGTTGCATCTTGAAATGGTGTTTGAATGCCAAGCCAACCACAATACTACCCGACGTATCATCTTGTCCCTTCAAGATTTGCTTCTGTAGCTACTGCTAAACCGATGGGGGGATGATGGGGAAGCACTATCAGGTAAGTGTCCTTTTGGAGTACGACATTGTGTTGGTTGTTCCTGTGACTTTGAGGCTATGCAACTCATGGGGGTTGCGATATAGGACGCATTGAACCCCAAGACCTGCTGTGCAGGTGGCATCTGTCAAGAACAAATCAAGCGCAAAACTCAGCACGGTATCACTTCAAGAGCTGCAAGTTCCAAACATGAACAACGGCTCATGTGTACTTTCAATGGCTTTCATGGATACCCGGATACCCGCTGTGCAAAACAGAAGGTAAGGTGCTGAAGAGATCATGAAAAATGTTTGAACACAAATCGCGCGTTGCCAATATTGCACAGTTTATCATTTGTCACACTGAAGAAGACATGATCAACGTGATGCAACCCCATTTGCATTCATTGACCAATTCGGCTCCTAGGTGATTGCGGCTGCACCATTATGTGATAAGGCGCTACATGGTGACACAATTTGAGTGATGTGTGCAAACCCAAAGTAAAGTGCCCCTATATATGTACCTGAGCAGGTACATAGACAAAATATATCAATATGAATATATTATTGATATACATACGCAGCATATGCATACTTGACATACATGCATGAGAGGGTAGTGGTTTTTGATCAGATTGCTGTAAACATTTGGAAGCTTGTGGCTGCTGCGTCTTCCCTCGGAGGCATGAGATCAGAGTGGATTTGTTTGTTGACGTGGCAGGCTGTAGGAGTACAGGAACTGAACGCGCCGCATCACTCCCTTTATGCAGGGGATCTTGTTGCAGTTTACTGAGCTGTTTTTTCCCCGTTATTCCCAAGCTGTTTCAAAATACACCTATTTTCTCCTGTAGCTGAGCTGTTTCTTTACTTTATCTTGCTCTCAACTACACCTATTGTCATGGGTAGTATAAACCAACCGATTCATCATGGTTTATCAATTGGAGGCGATGGGTGTCCCCTGCACAGCCGGTTCCACTGTTTGTCAGGCTTAGTGACTTACCGCAGATTGTTTCACGAAAGGGTAGCAAAGCTATGTCATATGTTTGGTATGTCGGGTTGGACACTGATTTTGATGTTTGAGGTTTGAGGATGATTGTCATTTTGTCATATTGTTTCATTTCAGTAGCCCATGAGCATAATTTTCTGAATGCTTCCAGAGCCAAAGTTGAAGTACAACCCGACGATGGCACTATGAAACTGAGATTTGAAAATGCTGGACTCTGAGGGATGAATCTAAGATCTATTAAAGCCCTGATTTCTTGAATCATCACACTGGAGTTTTTGGACGACCCAAGTTTCAGCACTTTCAGTTTCAGTAGTTTTGATATGTTGGGCGCGATTGGAAGCCAAAGGCGTCCTGGTACGGTTAGCAGGCAGTTCTATTTTACCAACCGCACTCTGCCATTCAGTGTTTGACTTGTCATCGTCTTCAACATTCACAACCCTGTCAGTTGGTTATCATCAATATGAAGCCTGAGAAGTTACCACATCTTACCATCATTGACTTATAAAATGTTTCAAGTGAGATTGGCTCAACTTGGGTTTGCAGATTCAACAATCTTATTGGCAAACTTGGAAAGGCTGACTAGAGACATACCGTGATGTGGAAAGCACTAGGCCAGGCTATTAGATTTTAGATATTTTTAGATTGTATATGCAACTCTTGTTCCGTTAGAGACATGTTTCCAATAGCTTAATTATCGTAGATTGTGCATGTGGCATTGATAAATCCCCAAATCACGGATGAATCATGTCCATTTTACAACCTTGAGATGAACAACTTTCCCGATGGGTGTGAGTCCACGCTGCGGATTATCGATGTACACAATGGAATGAGATGCAATGCAATCGTCTCTGTACTTTGTTTTGTGAATTATATGACATGCGTAGTGTGCATGTTTGTTTGGATCATTTGCTTGTCGATGTGTTTTTTGTCAGACTCTTTATATTACTGTACAGTATGTGTGTATGTATTTTACATGCAAAGATATGTCATTGATAAAACGATTTATTGGTATTTGTGTGTACTAATAATACAGAGAGCATTGTAATGTCGCGTAATTTTATTCAATGCAAATGATTTAACGCGATGTTTGATTGTACATGTGTGCATGTATGCATTGGTGTGTCTACATGTTTCTTTTTTGTTTGCGTGCACGTGTATATGTACTTTCTGTATTTTATGTGTTTTTAGCATGCTAGTTCCTATATACTTTGTGGTGCAGCTAAATGTAACAGTATGTGCTGGATATGGGTTATTCGTTGCTTATCATGCGTGGGGGACGCTGAATTACTTATGTTGAGTAGTGTAACATTGTCATACTGCAGTATTGCACGGACATATTTCAACCTGTTCAATGTTTGTGACATATGAAATGCAATAAGTTTCATGAGAGTGGAATGAAATCTAGCCCAACGCAATGTATTCTGTATGACATTCAGTAGTTCAAAGTTTGTACCATAATAAGGTGATATGTCACCCCTACACACAATTTCTGTTGCTGTCCGAAACCCGAAACTGGGTGAAAAGCAATGCAAGACAATGCGGTTCAATGTAGATAAAATATTATGCAACGTGGAATTTCACGTACTGCAATGCAACGTGATATGCTACAATATGATGTCAAGCAGAGCATTCAAATGCACTTCGACCAAAGCCGACACAATATACAATATATGATTTATACTGCAATGTAGTACAGTTCAGTACAATGGTAGCTTATTCAATTGTATATGATATATGTTTATCTTGTATTTGGTATTGAATGTGTTGTGCTGTTGAATGCAGTGCAGTAGAATCTATCCCAACGCACTGGAATGCAACACAACGTAATGCAATGCAATGCAACTCGCTTATGTAAGAAACCTCAAGTAATGCAATGCAAGGCTTGAATTGTGCGAAGTCATATCATGGATAATGTCAGGGAATATGATGCAACACAAGTCTGCAGTATTTTGATTTCACAACATTCAACATATATAGTGTCATAGTAACGTTGGTCAGATGTGAGTCCAAATGCAGTTTTTTGTGTATTGTTTTGAATATGCTGATTGAACTTCCTGGCTCAGAGTCAAGGAAGTTCAGCTGAACGGAGGGTGTTCCAGTCCGAGGGCACGGACTGCCACTCTGCAGATGCTGGAGTGGTGGATGAATGGCGTCCTCAAAACGACAACATCCCGCGGTGACAGTCGTTGTGACAAGGCTAAAGCCTGGCTGGTTGAGGTTTTGGGGCCCTTTCCTTGGAAGCCAAGATATCTCCGCCTCGCCAAGGATGCTCCAGCATCTTGCACAGGTGGCTAAACGGCTTGAGGCACTGGTGAAACCAGGGAGCTTCTATGAGCTTCAGCCACCAACTCGATTTTCTCAGCCAAAAAGTGCGTGCGTGGATGATGTGGATGCAGGAGGTGTTCAAGCCCTGGAGGAGAGTGAAGGTGAAGGAGTGGCACCTCCGCCAATATTTCGGTTTCGCACGAGCAGAAATGGCAGGACATATTGTAACCTGGCACATGGTCCAAGACAAGGGTGTATGTATATATCTGTAGAATATATATAGATATCTATTTGCATACGTGCACCCCTGGAGAATATGAATAATTAAGTAGGAACATACTGCACCTTTATGTGTTTCCGCTGGTTTGGTTTGACAACTTGTAGCGTCTAAGTCTTGCGAGAGTGGTGTCGATTGTACAATGGTGTTTCGATCCTCCTAACACCTTGTGTCGAGTCTCAGCAATGTCTAGAGCTCAGCAAAAGATGCTCAAAATTAAGATATGATATATCTTGGTGCACCAGCTCAAATCACTGCCTGATTTGCTTGCTAATCAACGGAGGGTGTGCCTGGACATGATCAACATTTTGGACATGCATATTTGACCGGGACACACAAATGATGCAATTTCACATTTCTTGTCATCAAGGACAGGTCGTTCTTTGAAGTTTCACATGGATGCTGATGCTGACACAGGCAGAGTTGTCTCGTGGTGAGTGCCAAGCAGTTGAGACCCAGGACCCGACTTTTTCTGAGCGCTGGTTGATTTTGATTATGAGATAAGCGGCTGATGCAGCTGTGACAACTTGGATTACTGCGAGTCTTGGGTCCAGAGGACTTTGTTAAGACTTCCCCCCTCCAAGAGGGTCGAAGTTCCAATTGGCTCAGACGCATTTGGCCCAGCTGTGTCCTGCAGCAACTGGTTTTGAAAGGCAGAGGTATCCATAATATGTTCAGCGAAACGAAAGGAAGCTCGCATGAGGTCGAATTCGTTTTGTTCGTCTTGTACAGACACCGTGATACGAGCATGAATAATACGTACACACAATTATCTGAAAAATATTATGTATTGTTCAATACACTAAATTTTGTTGAGGCACCACCATTGCATGGGAAAACATGGAAAGCCCTACGAAGCCACACACCTGAAGCCAAGGGAGGGGCCTGTGCGCCTGAAGCCAACCTGTTGGCGAAACAGGTGTCATTGCAGTTGACTCTTCGTTGAAGAGGGACATGTGTCACGGCAAGGGTGCCGAAGCTGATACTGGACAACACTCCTGCAGACCGGATTCTACGGTGCAAGTATGGGCTCCGGGTACGGGTGATGAAATGACTGAGATGACTACAGAAGTACTGTGGTAAGCATGGTGTTGCTGATTGTACTGTTCAGAGGTGTGAGCTGTTCAAAAATTATCAAATTGTTGATCATTCATTATTCTTAATATAAATACATATGATTATATATATGTCATGTGACTATCGGATTATTAAGTTATCGGATTGCTGTGTGGTTGGCCATTGTTGTTAATTGCTGTCATTCCCAATCAGGCAATTCTTGACCAAGCTTCCCAGCACGGCTTCGGTGGAACCCTGGGGCCACACTTGTCATTGAAGCTTAGCTTTTTGTTGCACTTAGAGTCCTGAAATGGAGAGATACAGCAAGAGCGGACCCTTTGGAATTGAGGAATTTTCGGTACACTTTGCGACGAGCTTATCCTTTGAGAGGATTGAAGATGCACATGTACTGCATTGAACACTCCATGACCTGAAAATCAGTTCGATCTTGCACTGCATCTCCATTTTACGATCCGATCTTGTGATTTTGAACCCAGCAACACCGGTTGAACCGGAATGTTGATACTCAGATCGTCTGGGATTGGCCCATCGTGGCAACAAAATTCAGCCTGTATTGAGACAGTGTGGGCCTGCTGAGTCGACTGGTATAGCATGGTATAACCCAGGCGAATACTGGATGCAAGGCCAGCTGAGTTGGCTGGCAAAGCATGGCGTAGCCGCTTAGCCCAGTGGTGGATACTACATGCGGCCATACATGAAGCCGCTTGAATTTGTTTGGATTCCTTGTGCAAAGCAGCATCAGTCTCGTTTTCACGTCCTCCATCCTACACAATTGTAGCCTTTTGGCTGGGGCCAAGAAACCATACATCAGCCCACGGGAGATTTGGCCTGGCGTAGAATTGCAATGTCAGATTGACAAATCGATGGATTACAGTACATAGAGAAAGGGCCAGTAATTAATGGTTTTTTTGTGGCAGCTGGCTACGCATTAGACTTGCAGCGGTGTTGAACAAATCCATTAAACTTTTGATTTTCAGAATCTCAGCAGCATGTTTTGATATTCTTCATCCTGACTTGGGTTGATTGGTTCATTGGTATATATGCCGAGCATCATCAAACCGTGTCTGACGCAGAGTGAGGAAGACACGAATATTCGCACCCTTTGGCGTCAACCAGCGCCATGGCAGAAGCAGCCAATGTCGCTCCCGCACATGCCGATGGTGAGGACGGTGAGCAAGGCAACGCTGGACGCGAATCGTGGAGAGGTGCAGTTGGTTAGATTTTTTTTCCCAATTCATGAAGGTCCCAGCAAACCATGCCAAAACCTCAGAAATGATTGGTTAATAACGATCGGTTCGGATTTAGTTAAACTATAGTGGCTGAATCATAACATGTATGGCATGACCCCCAACTGTTGTTCTACGCTGGTCAGGTGAGGGCCTCATGCATTTTTTTCAAAAAAAATCCTCTTCTCATCTCTCCTCACATGCCTTTGTTTCCTCAATTAGTCTTCCCTGCCAGTGCGCTGGGACCGTTCCCTGGCTTGAGAGAAAGGTATATATGCCAGAAAGATCGGGAAAGTATCTTGATTACATGCCATGGTATTTTTACATGAAATTCGAGGATGTCATGAAATGCCACGAAAATGCCAGATAGAATTGGGGTTTGCCAGAACGAAGCCGGGAAACGTCAGAACATATGCCAGAGAGAGCGCCAGAAAGTATCAAAGAATGTCAGCATATGTTTTGGAAAAAAATGCTGGAGCATACGCCAAAAAGAATGCCCGGGGGGAAACACTTTTGTTTCAGCAGACGTCGCAGGAATCACGGGGCACGCGGCCAGGTTTCTTCAACTCACGCCTGTTGCTGCAAGTGCTCGGCTCTCGGAATTTGATTCGTTGTTGTTGCCTGGTGGTGGACGCCTTGACGTATGGAACCACGGAAAGACTTTCTATCGAATGACTGTGTAAGAGAACGGAAAAGGTGAAGTTGAGGCAGGGTGTGTGTGGAGTGGAGTTCATATATGATCATTATGGGACAGAAGTTTGATTGCATGCTGCATGCTTGCAGGTTGTAACGTTCAGAATTCATATTGCATAAAAGTGTAATTAGCTTTGGATGCATTGGCACACTGGCCGCCGCATGAGCTGCAGCAATTTTGACAGTAGCCACAACCAGACGTTTGTTGGTGAGTTTCTGCGAAGCCGGTTTTGTCCTACCAACGTGGCGCTGTGCTAGGTTCCTTTTCGCCACTGTGGCTGCCCAAGATGAAGGGGGATAGCCTATGCAGGAAAAAAACAAACGTTTAGGCGATTTGCTTTATGCTGCAGGTTTTGGTTGCGTGGGAGGCCTTGCTGGTAACATTTTAATCTGTGAGAGTGCATGTCTCAACAAAATACGATCTTATGCGCTATGTACATGAGTTACATGAACATACCAGGGAGTAAACATGAGCATATTTTAGGGAACAATTGTTCATGGCGTTTTTTAATGAACTTGATTCTGCCAGTAACGCGGTCAAGTTCAAGGTGGGCAATTTTTTGGAAAAGATCACCCATGTACAGCACAGTTTGATACAATTTGTGTCTTGTTTGGCAATTTGGATATTTTGCCTACAAAGGCTGGACCGAGTGGTTTGTGCCGTTGGCCCTGTGGTTTTTTTGGTTTGGTATGATAGTTGTTTGAACATAGAAATGGGGACTTGGCAAAACACCACTGTCATCGTGCACTGTCTTGCTAATCTAAGTCTCTTATTTGGGAGGATGCTTAATAATAGGTGGCAGGGGATTAGTCCCCATGACTTGTGCACCATTTGAATGTGTTCGCCTTCATCATATGAACCAATGGGTTGTTGGCTTTCACCTTGGTCCACCATGCTGTGGCCAACTCCGCCAAGATGATGAATTTCATGTCCCAGCGAAGTCAACCTACACAAGGCAGGCCTAGCAACTGCACATTTCAGGGAAGACATGCAGAGAATATTTATGGCTGTCTCCATGCTTTCTAGATTGCTTGCATTCGAAAACCAATAGAAATTTTCTGACCGGATATGTGCTTTTGCATTCTGATAATTTTATTCTTGAAATGAAGTCTCAATGCCACCCAGATAACGTCAATCACAGCTGCTCTTTTGGACTGCTTGGAATGGCCAAGTCAAATCCCGACTTGTCTTTCTTCCAGGTCAGATTCCGGGCTCGACAATGAAACACATTGAGGGCCTAAGCTCCTTGCAATGGAAATAAGACTGTGGCAGCGGATCTGCTTCAGCTCTGGAGTTTGTCCTTCGGTCCAATCCAGTTGGTGTTTCTAGAATGCTTTTTGCCCAGCAGTAAAGGGGACGTCCAACAAAAATTTACCTGTTTTGGCAGCTTTCGGCAAGTAGACATAAGTGCATATATAGCTGGAAGACAGATGCAAATGCATGCCATAGCAGGGTCTCGAGACGACCAGACCAGGCATGACCAGGCTGTTTGTTTTGCATATAGTCTGATAGAAACTGAAGCATGTTGCATGTACACTTTCCTTCCATGTCTTGTCCATGTTGGAGTCGGCAGTTTGTGCACGACATTTTGCCGCAGTTCTTGGTGCAATAGGGTCAAAGAAAATCATCACCTAGTGGAATGCTAGACTTTGTCGGACTTTTCTTTTGCTTTGCTTTGTTTCCCAAGGAAATCTGTACGGTGTAAAAGAGGACGGGGCGGGGTTGCTCTGACGGAATAGCTGGTGCTAAAGGGCTGCACTGCGTCATTGTGCGAAAAAAAATGCCTCTTTGTGGATCTCCAGAACTTCAGACTACTGAGCAACAAGCTCACCATGTTCGAAACTAACTATAGTGGCCCCCAAATAGATAGAAATGGATTTTGAAACTATTTCTGAAGGATTTCACTTTTCTATCCATTTTGGGGTGACTATAATGAAATACAAGGTATGGTTGCAATTGCACAATACTGAAAAACATCATTATTGCGAGCTGAACTGTCCAGAACAATCATGCAATCCTGACTTGTCCCTGAAATACTGCAATTCAGTATGAATTAACCATGAAAGAATAATGAGTTGTCATGAAGCCTGGCCCAACCATAAATGAAAGCATCGAAACCCTTCAGGACTGCGAGCTCCTTGTCTACTATGGATATCTCAAGGAGGACTGCTTGTCATGAAGAGTTTCCTCCACCCAACCTGGTTTGAGACAAGGGCTACTTAATTGTTACTTAATGGCGAATCAGTGGTATGGTTTGGAACACATACATTTTTATTTTCCACCCATCCCAGAGCCGGCCTAAGGCGCATGGAATTAGCGGAAGTGGAGAAAAGCTACTCAATTGGAGTGAGGAGGTGATGATCATCATGGGATTGATGCTAATGTTACTAATGGCTACTAATGTGTCTCACGCATGTCACTCTGGCTCATGCTTGTATAAACTGCTTTTCTCACGTCATTTGCACAGAACTAGAGAAATTGAGCATGCAATTTGTAGAGCGAGCTGACATATGCAGGCATGTTGCACATTTTGCCGACTACAAGAAAACACGCATGGGGTTGATAACGTTGTGTACAGACGAGGTCTTGGTTGACCAAGAAAATGAGTAAACTCACCCCGGGCATTTTGTACGTACGGGTAGAAGCACGCATTTGTACTCCGTAGATCCTTTGCAAGTAATATAAGCACCAAAATGTGTTTCAAAATGTTTCGAACCCATTGTGTTTAGAAAAAACTACACATGCTGATGGATGAACCCAACTCCCAAACATGAACTCCAGTTTCACGTTTCTGATGTACTTCACATGCAACTTACGGATCGCAACCTTGACGAGAGATGCCGTGGGTTGGAGTCTTTGCTGATGCAGTTCCCTCCTTTGCCGCTTCTTCGTGATGAATCTGCAGCACGAGAAGGAGGCTATTTGCAACTGTGGCATGAACATGTTTTGTCAGGGGCTGAGATCACACATTGTTACATCTTTCGACAATACATGCTAAAACATTTCATACATGATTTGGTCAGGAACAAACAGAAACTGACAGGCCAAGACAAAATCGTTCTGTTGAACAAGTTGTTGCCTTGTAGAAATACCCCTCTCGCAATCATGCATTTTTTTGTGCACACGAATCACACACCTTCACTCAGGTATGATTCCAATGCTACGGAGCACACTGTCAAGGTGACGGGACAGAAGTGAAAGCAAAATCACGTGAGAATATGCAGGGAAATATTGTGAAAGAACATCAGGGAGATGTGGCTGCAGTTCCATTGTTCGAATGTTGACGGTACATGTTTACGAGTTGAGTGGCTTTATCAATAGACTATACTAGATTAGAAGCATTTCATTATTTATGTTTGGTGATGCTTGAAATGCATGCAGATTTGTTTTGAACATTGACATCCGAAATTGTTTGGTGCACCAGGAGCCTTTTTTTCATACATGATCTGAAAGTGATGCTTTCTTCTGCAGAAAACTGTGCACCACGAGCCTTTTTTTCACAAAGGTCGAAGTTGGCCCTTTGCGGAATGAGGACCAACGGGAGTGATGACATTGACTGATCCGTCTCGTGTACACAAACATTGAGAAATGTGTGGAACAATTTGGCACGCTACTGTACTGGTACTAGTAGAGAGAGGACACCTAAATATTGATCTAATCACAAGAACAACAGCGTTTCAACAATCATTGGTGAAAGGATTCAAACATACATTTACCATCATGTACCCATGCTCTTGGTGATTCAAGGGAAAACAGTGAGTGAGTCACCCCCTTCACGTGAGCGTGTGTATCCGACATTTCCAGATGTAACATGATGTAGCAGATGACCTTGTTTTCTTACAGGCTGCATTCCCACCCACTCCAACCGGCTTTTCCCAGGTTTTTTTTGTTGAATACTTGAGAATACTTGTAGCTGCCTGGAGGCTTTACATGCTGACTCGCTCCAAGTGCCACATCTCCATGCCACTCTGTTGCGGAGGCCTGGAGTGATTGCCTCATTCAGATTTGTTGAAAAGCAATTCATTCCGGCGCCAAACACTTTGGGCTTTTTGAGCAATCAACACATTGATTAGTGGCGTTTCAAGAATTGGAAGCAAAGTGCTCAACCGTTGTTAGCAGGTTCTCCGTCGAGTGCAGCGGGTCACCCATGCATTGAACAGCCATTCAGGCTCAGAAGTCAATTCATGAGAATCGCAAGAAAAAGAGGCAATCTTTCTACTCAAATATTTCGAGCAGACGAGGCAGAAACCTTTGTGAATTTCTCCGCGGCCAAACCAAATCAAATGCAGCCTTAGCTTGACAGGCATGACAGGCTTGAACTAGAGCTGCAAATCAACCTTTGATGTCCCAGATCAACATTTTTTCCTTCATAGTCTTGTCAGTTTTAGTCTACTGTATCCCTAGCCCCAGCTACCAGTAAGTTTGAGGATTCAGACACAGACGCGCCATTGTTGTGGCAGCAGAAGTTTGCCAAACAGCACGCCTCATCACTACTTCTCAACCGCAATAGCCCTCACAAACAAATCACAGGGAGACATTGGAGACATGTGATTTTGGTGTGGCACCTGCAATCATGGTGGTGCCTGGTTTGTTGGAGAGCTTGTCAGGGGTGAAACCTGACAAAGGTGCCTTGTTCTGTGTTAATGAATCATAACAAACATAGAGCACTGTTATTAGTTGAGGTGGCAATCGGGTTCAAAGACCGATAGAACAATGCAACATGCCTGGAACAGGGCCACAAATTGCGGATGAACCATGATGGATCAACCAGCTAAACAAATGGGCACCTTTCAACGTCCTTCGACTATCTGAACTTGTTTTTGGACGTTAAGGTGTCACAAAGTCGAACTGGCCTTTGGCCTTGGAGTTTATAGTTGAGAAGATGGGTGCAGAGAACGTTCGCATCACGCAACTTCGCTTGTGTGCAGCCCCTTGGATGCAGCAACAGCATCCAAGGGCTGTTGAAGATTCAGGACAGTTCATCAAAATTCTGTAGAGAAGCAGATGATACCTGATGCTGCTTGGTACTTTAGTATACTTTCATTGAAATTCAATCGAAAACGGCTTGGTTCACCAAGCTCGGGCATCGTTTAACAACTTCGTGCACATTTTGTATTCTGCGTTGACCGAGATGCATTTGATGCTGGGACATCCTGGAAAGTTGTTTTTCTCATCCGGCTTCTCCTATTTTCCCATGCTGAAACCCTGACGTTCGCCTGCGGCCCGCGTGCACCTTTCCTTATTCTCGAATCCCTTCCAATGGCCTTTTTTTGATCTCTTCTAAGCATTGACCCACTTGTACCCTAGATTCTGAAATTGCAGACTCTAAAACCCTAAGACCTAAAGTCCCCAAACTCTAAAACCCTAAACATCCCTAATACATAGGTCACTCCGGATAGTTGGTGTCTCTGCAAATTCTGCTTTTGACCTTGTTCAAGATCCTCAATTGCACCGGTTCGTTTTCGGGCTCATTTACGAGCATCTACCTGAAATTCAAGATATTGAGGACATGACACATACACATCCGGTATACCATCACTGATTCCAAGGCGTTGGTCTGGATCGTGTTGATGTGCTGCACCTTCTTCCGCTCTTTCGATATGGCTGAGCTACGTCGGGTGTTGATGATACATCACCTCATAGCTGCTCTTGGAATGGATGAGGCAGGGGTGGGGAAACTGATCTATTATGTGCCAAATTTTGGTGTTTAATTGTTACAATTAGTCAAGATGACATATTTGAGATGTTTTGGAATGCGTGTTGTACTGGCAAAGTTTTTGCCCGATGTCAGTATGTTCATGGATGTGACAGGATCAAGCTTCAATGAATGTGATGCAGGCAGTTTTTTTTCGACATATTGCATGCATTTGTAGATATTGGTAACATTGATTGGTAATTATTTGTTTAGACCCTTGACATCAACATGATTTCCTCGTCATACTTGTACGACAAACCTGAAGAATTTATAAGAATTGAGATTATGATTTTTGCACTTGTAAGAATTGAGCAGATAAAACTCTTATTTTGATACGAATCAATTCAGCATTTGCCACAGCTGAAACCAATGCAGGCCTTGCTGATGTCTTTCTCGGCCTCGGAAATGTTCTGTGCACGTTTGCTTCGTCCTGGGTCCCCAGTGACACCGTGGATGCCAGGGCTGCTGCCACGCAAGCAGACGGTGCCTGCGCGGCCCGTGGCACTGAAGACTTGAAAATGTGCAGGGCCTGCAGGTTAGTACCTCTATGGTCCTCGAATTGGTGGGTCGCTCACAAGGTAGCTTGTGGAAAATCGACAGTGTTTGACTTTCAGATTTGTTTGCTCTGTGTTCACAGGTTAATCGTGCAAAGGTTGATAGTGGCTAATGATGGCCGATGATGACGGTTTACAAACAACAGTCACCAATGGCACCAACATGCACCAACAAAATCCAACAATCGGTTGAGGTACTCCAGAATTCACCCACCGATGACAATCCAAGCCAAAATTCGTACCATGCTTGAATATCTGCACAAACAGATGGACAGGTACCGAACCGCCGGAGTTTTCCAGAAACAAACTTATCCGTGTAATCGCCTGATCCGCATGACAAAGAAGAGAGGTCATCTCGTGGAATCTCCCGTTCCAGCTGATAGCCTTTGCAGGTGCTTGGAGCTTGGGCTTATGCCACTTTTCTATTGGTGGCCAATTTTCAGTGGATCACCTACCGCGTCTCCGACCAGGTGGCAGTCATTGGAAGCACACTTTGAATGTTTGTTGTGGATGAAAGGGCACAGAAAAAAAACAAAACGTGAGATGCCTGTGCTGGTTTCAGCGAATGCCAGCATCGGCCTGGGGCAGGATGTTGTCATCTTCACCTGCTTATTTCTTCTCGCTTGCATATTCGAGGCTGCGGCTGAACTTAGGTGAGTTTGTTTTCGGGGAAACGCGACATTCTGACCAAGCTTGAGAACAAAGGATGATGCTATTTTATGGATCAAGCATGTCCAGCTCAAGCATTTTATTAACTAATTACTCTCATGGCTTTATCAAGAGTTTGATAGCAAAGCAAAGCTTTGTGTTCAGTATTCTATTGATTAAATTGAGGTGAATTCTTGTGATTATACAATCTCAAGAATCAATTTCCCCACCTTGATTCGGGCCTATATTGGAAACATGCTTTGCGCAAGAACTGGCCTCAGCAATCTGATTTTCTAAGTGGGTGGGAGGGTTTCTCAGACCCAATACTGTAGCATTTGGTCATGTCCACTCGGCTTGCCGGAACTACCGACGGTATGTGCATGTATGTGCCATAGTCGTAGCACTTGTTTTACAAATGCCTATTGGTGCATGACACCACTCACCATCCACTAAGGATCGTGGATTATTCCACTCAACGCGACCATCAGATATTTTGAAGTTTTTGGTTTCCACATTGCTGCCTGGGGCCGAAGTCAACACGTATGTGCTGCTAGCGTGCTTGCTTCTTGGATCTCAGCAAAGCAAATTGTTGAAGTGATGTTTGGCTCTTGTGAGGACTCATCGATCCTCTTTTGAAGTTTGCTCAAAAGAACGAGTAGTGCTTGATGGTAAATGAGGATCAACTGATTGAGGATATATCATTCTTAGTTTGCTTCCTTGAGCCGACGTCGTGGTTTTGTCTCATTGGTTTGCTCTCAGACTTCCCAGGTACTTCTGGTCTGGCAACATGGCAAAAACATGATCCAAAGTGGTAGCCAAGGCTCAGGTTGGCAGGTGGTTGCAAACTGGCTACCGTCAGTGAAATCAAACCTGGATCGACCCTGACAGATGCTGACAGACTTTGAGAATTTCTCAGCAGTTTAGAAATCACAGAACATTTAAACTTGGAAGGAACGGAAGGAACCCCTTAAGTTGAACAAACGTGATTCCCTTGCAGCTCCGTAGGTGAAGTTGCCTAATTTACTCTATATAATAGGATCATCGCTGACGAGGTATGTACAAGCTCAGAGGCTTCTTCCATGGAAGCTTGGCAATGTGTGGACACTGTAGCAGGTGTGCAAGATTTTGGCATACTTTGAAGATAGAGATTCAGAACGGGCTATCACTGTCTTTTTTTTGTGCTGAAGCCACCGTGTTCATAATTCTGGAAATTAGAAGGTTAGAGCAAAGTGCACATGATCGGATTTTGTCCACACTATCCAACATTTTCTGATCAACCCAATTTGAGCATATTTGAGCTGTATCATAGATTGATGTGCCTTGAAGTCACAAAAGCGACGCAAAACTTGTAATATCTTGTAATTATTTGATATCTTGCTGCCAACCTTTGCTGGCATGCCGGCATTCCCTTCCCGCCCCATGGAAGTCCCTTATTTATTGCTAATTGCACGCCAAGGATTTGTGTTCCAGTACCAGTTCCTGAATTTCTCGGGCATTTCTTGGTATTTTCGTAGATTATTTCTCACAAAGGACAGTGTATTCTGAGTGACGATACGAAAGCCGAATTGCAAAACAGGCCAGCAGAAGGTATGATTTGGCCTGCAACCTCATTCAATCACATTAACATGACGGAAAAGGAACAGCACTACTTTCACTTTCCACGTACGGGGAGAAGACTTGGACATGAAGCTGATCTGACAACAAAGTGGTACTTGCAATTGTGTCAAAGTCTGTCGCTTTGTTTCCAGGACTACTTGCCTCGGCCTGCATTTCGTGCTTTCGGTGCTCTGGGAACGTGGATTGAAATGCTAGCTGGCATCGGGATGATCATGGGAGAACCCTGGCGGATACTTTGCCAAGAAACTTCAAGAAACCCATACCAAATTGTCCTTCGGGCGCTCAGCAGATTTGGAGTCTTGAGGTTATCAGAAGGAGATAGCTTAATTTTTGCTTCAGACGGATCTCTTAACTTCAATCATTTGCCACAGGCATCCGAACGGGAAACTCCAACAGGTACAGCAGGGTGCAGTGCATTTGCAATATCATGAATTGGTAGACTACAGAGACTTGCTGTGCCACTACCGTGGTATACCGATAACAATAATGCACAGGTATGTATGCCCATGACATCATCGAACGTATCTACAGTAACCTGATTTCAATCCCGATCCTTTCAGGATACAGCGTGATATTTCTTCCTGCGGACACTGTATGCATTTGCATGTTGTTTAGTTTGCTGTGTTGCTTTGTTTAAGCATGTTTGCCCTACAAGCAACTGATGGGATTCGTAGCCAGGGCCATCAGGGATTCACATAGCTTCCTTGATGGTTGTTGCATGCGGCATGACAATCTCAGGCTTTGCCTGGCTATGGAGAGATGTTTGTTTTGCTAGCCTTGGCCATGCACGTGTCTCGCGGCCTTGTGCTTTTGTCCCGCAGTCACGGGAGCGCAGAGCTGGTATTGTTATCCACATTTTTTGATCAAGGGAGATCACTTTTGACTTTTAGGTTTGTTTGACTAAGCATCACCAGCTACGGTTTCGAAGCGCTCTGTGATTCCGCTTGAACAAACAGCAATCAGATCAAACCTTTGGAAGACTTCCTTTTCTTTTGTTGTTTGTTGCTTGATGTTCTGAAGATCATCCCTTTTGAGTGTGATTTTACTGGAACATCTGGAACTGTTTTATGGTTTGATTGATCAGTTGCATAGAGCAGATGCTCACTCAAGTTTGAGTGTTCGCCCATAGTCACCATCAGCTGACATTGCCCAGGTTCATATTCTTTTTCGGCATGGGTCCCTTCCGCTGGAACGTGATGACATGCTACATGTTACTTGTGTCTACCAAGAGTTGCGTAGAACGAAATCACGAAAAGGTGGGACCCAGCTATGGTTCCTTCTATCCTGTCATGGAACTGGCCCCAAGTGCCTTGATTTATGTGGCCTTCTTCGGCTTGTTGATTCCAAGTATCGGATGCTTGGATCCTGAAACTCTGGGACGCTACTTTGGTGGCTACCGCAGCTTGGAAGGAACATGGTGACGGCTACGATCGATGGATAAGTGGTTGGTGTATGTTGGCGCAATATCTTTCACAGGTGAACCGTCAGCCAGCTCGGCTGACCTTGTTGTTTTTTGTTTTCATGTTAGTATTAACCTTACGACTCACATCGCCTCAGAGTGACCTTTAAAGCTCATTCAGAATCTTTGGATCGTAGCACAAGGTATGGCCACTTTCCACTTTGCCGGCAACGAGATGTATCACGCCCTACTGATCAACAAGTCAGCACTGCCAGCGAAAAAATCCTCGACCAACTCGGTGCAAGAGCTGCTGTTACAGCGAGTGGAAGGATACGAACGAATCTCGCAGGCCAGGGACTCTGGAAACTACACCTGCAAATAGCCAGATGTTTCACCGTATGACATCGCTGCTTATTCCATCCAGTTCTACAACAGGATGGTACTAATTACTATTTGCCAATGACCTTTTTTGTGGTTCCTGCTGTTGGCAGCTTCTCTTGACAATCTTTTTGGATCCTCAACTCTGAGCTTCAACAGGACCTCGATCTCTATACAGCGCTGCTATACTCTGATGGCTTAGATGTAGAATGTGCCTTGCGCCGCGGCTATGGACGGGTTGAGCCCATGCTGGAGTTCGACGACTTTGACCAGAATCACGGTGCACTAATTGCGGGGGATATGTTTGCCGTGTAAGTATGTCATTATGTTGCTGTTCTGAAAGGGTCACAGAAAAGTCACCCTGCTCATAGAATTCTAACGTCATGCGACGTCACAACTGCTTTTCTTCGCTGCATCCGTGTGAATTGTGTTCTATTTCAAGGATCGTGTCGAGCTTAAAGGTCTTGAGACCTTCAGTTCATACCGAAGCCCCAGGAAGTATATGTTCGTGCCCATCACCTGGTTGAATTGCCGGGGACCTTTGCTGAACACCAAGTGCCTCGGCTGAATCAACGACTCGTGGTGCAGCTCTTCATTTCAGAGAGTCAAAGCAGAGCTGTTGAGCCAAGTGAAATGAAGAGCAGCCCACAGTGTGCTGTGCAGATAGAAGCTTTGTTTGCTGGGAGGAGAGCCTCAAACTACGAGCATTGATTCAATGTCTTTTTTAGTATCCTGACTCACAGTCACTTGCCATCACTTGCCGTCATTGTGATTTTTGGAGTTTGAGTCAACTCTCCAACAGTCACCCTTAGAGCATGGATGCAGCATGGCCCAAGACCAGCAGGTGGGATGAATCTTTGCCCATCACCGACAGCTTCGTGGAGCTGGTCCTTGAAGCCCTGGGATATGCGGAAGCTGCGCTTCCACGAGGTGTGGCGCTTCTGTTTGTGGCGCATGCTGTGCCCTGGCTCGGCGGACAGAGGCCTGCACCGTTGCGGGAGGTGCTTACAGATTTACTGAAAGGCCTCGCTGAGCTTCTGTAGATGATCTTTGGGTATGTTTTGTTCAACAAGACAGGTACTAAGGTTTCGGCTCAACCGCCGGACCTGAGTGGGTTTGTGTCCTGTACCCACGGGCGGCCCGCCATCTTGCGCGTGTGCTGCCTTCAATTCGCTCCTCATCTTTGATGAGATCCTGGTGCCCTGGCTACCTCATTGTGGTGGTCTACATTGCCTTGGCCTACTATTACGCCTTCGCAGCGGCGGTTGGCCCGTCGCAAGCGTGCGGACGCACGCAGGGACCTCTGGTTGTGGAAAAGAGGTTGGAAGTACCTGAGCTGGTTTCAGCTCAAGGTGCGCAAAGCGAGGCTCAAGCAGCACCATTCTGGCGACCCTTCGTTGGAGACCATGGATTGGTATGGCGAAGAGGAAAGCTGGCCGTGGCGTTGCTGCGATGTAACCAATGGCAAGAATGCGATCTATTGCCAAACTTGTGGCAAGCATTGGAAGAAAGCTGCCCCTTGGCGATCTTCGAAAACTCCTCAACCCAAGCGGAAGCCCAAGGAGAAGAAGAAGGACAAGAAAGTGGATCGCTCTCTCTCGCGGCACCAGCGAGAACAAAAAGAAAAAGACAAGCGAGACAAAGCCCCTGGAGACGGTGGATTGCATCCTGGTGCGCCTACTCCTTTCACTGCAGCTCCTGGTCCTCCTGGAGCTCAACCATGGTACACCAACGAGGTGTCACCCTTCGCCATTGCCATGAAGGAGCAAGCCAGCTCCTCCAATCAGCAGATGGCTGCCAACACGGAGTTGGCTGCCACTCTTCGACGAGCCTTTGCAGGACAAGAAGACAAACTTCCAGCAGAGGTGCGAGAGACAATGGAGAAGTTGGAGAAGGAGAATGGCAAGGCACTGATCCGAAGCATGCATACTACCACCAATGCGTTGAGCAAAGCAAAGAAAGCCTTGGCAGAGATTATCGAGGCTCGCAAGTCCCATCGAACTCAGTGGATGAGCTACTTGAAAGAGAGCGTGAGTCAATGGGAAGCCCAGCTCCAAGACTTCAGGAGGCAGCAGGCCTTCTATCAAGAACAGGCCACACGAGCCTCGGCCGAAATCTCACAGGCTCGTCGTATGATGGACCAGCTCGGAGCCAAAGCAGCTGGCGAAGTGGCCAAGCCTGCGAAAGAAGAACCCGACGAACTGCCTCAGGTCATCGATGCTGGGCCCGACTGCGAAGAGGAAAGAATCCGCAAAGAGCTGACAGAGCAGTTGTCAGCATGTGCTCAGGCCCTTGGCATCGAAGTGAAGTCGGCCCCTCTCATCATCGACGACGACAACGAGATGAACGACCTTGTCAGCAAAAAGCGAGCACTAGCAGCAAAGGCTACACCTGTTGCAGTGCCCGTACCTTCAGAAGAAGACAAAGAACTGTGAACCTTGGCCGGCGTGGAGCACGTCGCTTTCAGAGTGAGAAGCGCCCATGGCCACTCGCAGTTCAATGGCATGAGAGTGTTGATGCCTATGGTCCCCTTCCTCCTGCAGATGGCAGTGAAGTTGGCCGTGCAGCATGCACTCCTATGTATCAGGTACAGGGAATCCCTGAGTTCCTTCTGAGCAGGCATCTGCCGATTTGCCGATCTGGTGACTTTGTGGACCCTTTCGAGGCTGTTCGCAGAGCTAGTACTCTGCGATATGAGGTGATCTCTGATGATGTTGCCATCCCAGTCAGCGCTAGTGACACGACTGGCCTTCAGCAAGCACATGATGATCTACCTCAGCAAACAGGACCTCCTGACGGACTTCAAGATCTGCACCAAGCACTACGTGACTATGGAGCTTGTGAATGTGAGGACGAGGGTGATGTCCTATACTTGCAGACTTGGTTCCTTCATGGACATTTACGGCGCCGCAGTTCTGATCCGCGCCCTTGGAGGATGTGTGGGGATGGGACTATGTGGCATGCTGAAATCATTGAATTGTGGCGTGACTGGATTGACCCGTGGGACTCCTTGTCCTTCTATGTCGTTTCTCCGCCACCACCCTTCCAAGTGAATCTGATGACCATGACTCACTTGCTGATCGTGAAGGACCCGATACCGGAGGAGACCGCTGTATTGGCATCCGTTGCTCATGTGCAAGGTCTTCAATCTGAAGCCCTTTTCCTCCCCGCACAGGTCTACTTGAATGACGTGCTCATGAACCTGGGACTTTCTGCTGATCCTGCCCTGCAATGTATTGCAGCTTATGGTCGTGAGCAGATCAGCAATCCGCCTGATGAACGCACTTTATTGCGTCATGGTGCCGGTCTTCATGTTGATTGCCAAGAACTCCATGATGATGTTAGCTTTATGCAGCGTGCTGCTGCTGACTCGCCACATGAGCCTTCGGACATTGAGGATCTCGATGGAAGTGCGAGTTCTATGACTGATGAAACAGGTGCACCCCAGCCAGATGAAAGTGCTGCCGTTCTTTACCAACTTGACCGTGCACCGCTGCACACCCATGTGCGCATGCAGCAGTACGAAGACATGATTAGTCATGTTGCGCACCGCATCCGTTGGACCTACAGCCACATCGTTGCCCTACATGAGGTTGAGGTGACTATGCAAGGTGACTTCCCTGGTGTTCATGCCCTGGTGGTGCAGAAGGTTGGCGACCTCCCCTTGGGATCGCCGGGGAAACTGGTCATCATTGACCGTGAAATACACCAGCACCAACCCCACTATAAGCCGCCCAATGTAGTCCGTCGTGTGGTTGTGGCGGCTGAGCAACTGGCACGTGAGCACGTGCTCCAACTTGCTGAAGTGGATATTTACTGCGAAGGACAGCAAAATCGTTGCTTGGTGTTCCTTAATAACCAGCTATGGCATCACCAGGACCTTCGTGTACTGCGGATTGCTCATGCTACATATATGCGAGTAGTGGTGCCGCCCCCTCAGGAACCAACTTGCATGCCCACAGAGGACGTCATCAAAGAGTATCAGGACCTCGACGAAGGATACTCGCCCTCCTTGGCACCTGAACCAGAGGCAGAAAGCTTTGGTGACAACGATGAGTTCATCGGGTTGCAGATGCCGGCACGGCGCCAAACAGATGGGCAGGTGGCTCATACCCATCGGCCGTGCCCGCCCCCTGCCCGACTTGACTTGGATCAACTTTTGCCCGAACCATCGCTAATGCGTGTCCCTTTTGACTCCGTCCTTTGTGCCCGTAACCAACTTTGGCAAGTCGATCTTGGACCGATTCAGCACCTTGGTATGGTTGTGAAATGGCACGCTAGCACCATTGCTTTTTTGGACAACATGCCGGCTTGGACCATTGAGCGGCCCACCAAAATCTGTGTATACACAGATGGCTCCGCTATCCATGCTTCAGGTACTGCAGCTGCCGCCGTCTTTGTCCTTGTGCACACTCCCAATGGCTTACTCTCTGGTGGCTTCAGATATTGCACCTTGCCAGATGGAGCTGATGCAGCTGCTGCGGAAGAAGCTGCTTTCTTTGTGGCAGTAACCTGGCTTGCGCAGATCCTGAACGAGCACTGCTTGTATGGCATCGAAATCGAGTTTGGATATGACAGTTTGCTTGCCGGAAACCTTGCAGCTGGAACTTGGCAAGACCATACTGGCTCCCGGGCTGTCTCAGCCCTGAGCAGATCTGTCGTCCTTTGGATCTCGCACCGACACTGGCTTCACCTGACATGGACCCACATCAAGTCGCATCAAGCCCACCCTCTGAATGAAGCAGTGGACGCCGTGGCATTCGCTGCAGCCAATGGATGGCTTCCGCAGCGACCATGGCAGGAGATCATCGACTTTGCCACCTTGGAATTTCGCCTTGCCCGGGCTTTTGAGTGGATGATGTTTGCTGAAGCCTGCCTCGCAGGACATCCTGCTTACCCTCGGATCCGTGGAACGGACCTTTGTATTGACCTGCAGGCGCCATTTGAAACTGCCCCTGATCCGCAGCAGCATGACTTCACACGATTGTCAGAAGCAGGCGTCTCTTTTGTGCCTGTTGATGGAGGGCCAGTGTGCTTTACCTTCGCGACTGCCAATGTCTTGTCCCTCTACCAACCTCGACGTGGACGTGATGCAGGTGCTGGACGTTTTTGTGGAGCACGCCAAGAGTCGTTATGCCGACAGTTTCATGCCGCCGGTGTCCAGATTGTGGGCCTCCAGGAGACCCGCTCCAAAGCTGCGGGCTACTCTATGTGCGAAGGCTACCACGTCTTCTCTGTTCCGGCATCGGCCTCTGGCGTCGGAGGATTGCAAATTTGGGTTGCTGGTGACATGTCCTTTGGTGAGCACACTTTGCACCTGCACCGAACTCATTTTCGCATTCGTGTGGCTGAGCAGCGCTATATGGTTGTCACTTTGCAATCCCCTCAGCTTTGCCTTCACCTGGTGGTGGCACATGCACCACATTTGGCATCGGTGCATGATGATGGTGATCGATGGTGGCATGCGCTTTCTGGTACCATTGCTGCATTGCGTCACTACCCAGTGATTTTGATGATAGATGCCAATGCCCGTTTGGGCAGTGAAGTTTCAGATGCAGTCAGTGACTTTGGCGCCGAGATTGAGAACACCAATGGCACGGCTTTCCATGCCCTGCTACAAGACAATGGGCTCTGCATTCCTCAAACTTTCATTGAACATAGCTGCGCCCCAACGACTACATGGCAGCACAGCAACGGGAGCGAGGCTCGCTTGGACTATACATCGCTATCAGCAGCGAGCTGCTTACCCCGAACGTTCAGGCAAAACGCTCTGATGTCGACATCTCCTTGACCAAGCAGGACCATTATGCAGTTGAGCTTGCGGTTCCCCTGCACCTTCGACCTGAGCGACCTCGTGGTACACTCTATGGTGACCATGCTCTCCCTGATGCCCGTGCCTCTTCGATTTTCCCTGATTGGAGCACTGATGTTCATACCCATGCCGCAGATGTTCAGTCTTGGCTTCGAAGCATCCCCAAAGCACTGTTGCCCAAGCGAAAGTTCAAAGCCCATTTGTCCGATGAGACCTTTGCCCTCATCCAAACGAAGACATACCACTACAAGCGCTTGCGCACTCTACATCGTGAGCGTCGACTAGGTTCTTTGCGGGCAATTTGGCATGCTTGGCAGAGCAAACGTCGAACTTCATGGCGCAGGAATCCCTTTGTCTCCGTTGCTTCAGCACGGCCTTGGTTGAAGCTTCTTGACCATGCTCTGGCCTTCCACGAGCGGGAGCATCGCAGACTAGCAAATCAGGTCACAGCTGCGGTTCGCAATGATGATACGCAGTACTACACATCTTTGGCAGACAATCAAGCCTTGGTTGCCGCAGACGAAGGAGCCATGGGGGTCTGGAAAGCTATCCGTAGCCTTCTTCCCCGCCAGCGCAAGAAGCGCCTGCATAGCCTTGCCTGTGTTGGCCCTGACCATCATGAAGTTGCCCACCATTTTGCTGCCATTGAAGCTGGCGAATTGTTGCCTTACCCCCAGCTGCTTGCAGAATGCTCCCTGAGCCAGAAGGATCACATTTCTGAATTGCCATTGGTTGCAACTTTGCAGCAGTTGCCATCACCTCTTGATGTCGAACGGTTGACCTTGAAGGCTAAGTCCAACCGTGCGCCTGGTATCGATGGAGTTACTAGCAATGTGCTCAAGGCCGTGATCCCCGCATGCTCCAGCCCCTTGCACTTGTTACTTTTCAAGTCCTGGGTGACAGCATCGGAACCCATCCAGTACAAGGGCGGCATGATGCACGCCATCATGAAGCGTCCTGGACGCCCTGGCTTGGACAACACTCGAGGCATCATGTTGCTCAGTGCTGCAGGAAAAATTCACCATGCTTTGATTCGCAAGGCTTTGATGAGTCCTGCGCAAACCTTGCGCCATTCCAGCCAGCATGGAGGATACCCTGGACAGCAGACGAGTTTCGCTTCCCTGCAACTCCGTGCATTTAGCAACATTGCTTCGGCTGCTGGACTTTCCCAAGCAATTTTGTATATCGATGCGCGACATGCGTTCCACTATATGCTGCGATCCCACGCTTTTGGAGGTCAACAAGCTTTCCCTCCTCGTCTTCGAGAAGTGTTGCAAACAGATGGCTTCGATGTGGGTGCCCTTGAACAGTTGGTTCAGCCTCACTCGAGCGGTTTTGAGCTGGCGGCTGACCCGCTCCTTCAGGCAGTGGTGAAGGATGCACACACCAATACATGGTTTACAGTGCGCCCACCTCTTGGTGAGTCCCCTGATTGCTGCCGTACGCATCGAGGAAGCAGACCTGGAAGCCCCTTGGCTGACATGGCCTTCAACATCGTGATGTCCTCTTTGTTAGCTGATCTGTCGGAGTTGCTTGGGCGCCACCCAACAATCATCGAAGCCTGTGCACGGCTAACCTTGCCTGCACCCACGGTCACCTGGGCAGACGATGTTGCTGTGCCTTTCATTGGCGTGTCTGCTACTGCGCTTCTGGGTGCCGTTTTGGAGTTGGTGCCCGCCATTTATCAACTGTTTCGCACCTATGGCCTACGCCTCAACTATGCCAAGGGCAAGACGGAGGTCATGATCATGGTCAAGGGGTCTGAAGCAGCTAGTGTGCGTGAGACCCTGCTTTTTGAGGACTATGGTTCAATCCAGCTCTCCAATGGGGTGGCCTTGCGAGCAGTTGCCAACTACCAGCACTTGGGGATCATGTTTGCCCAGCGAGCAGCTCTACATGTTGAGGTTGCCGAGAGACTGAAGAAGGCAACCGCTGCATACAGACAACTCTCCCGTGTCCTTTTTGGCAACCGTCGGCTGAGTGTTCCTGTCCGCCTTCGTTTGCTGGAAAGTTTGGTGCTGCCAGTGCTTTTTTATGGGGCGGGAACTTGGAGCCTTCTCCCTCCCAAGCTTTACCGCCAAATTGATGGGCAGGTGACCAAGTGGCAGCGGCGTATTGCCAATGATGGCTTCTGGAATAAAGCATGTACCACTGATGAAGCATTTTGGGCTAAGTGGTCGCTCCCGAGCCTCTCGCTGCGCTTGGCTAAGCACAGGCTTCTTTTCGCCATGCAGGCCGCCAAGGAAGCACCAGCTGCCCTTTTTGACCTTCTTTCTCGTGAAGATGAAGTCGTTTCGACAGCATGGTTGGGTGCACTGCGGCATGCCTTACGATGGTTTCTGGCGGAGCAGGATGCTCACCCGTTGAAGGGTACGTCATTGGACACCCCTGCCATCTATGCCTGGCTATCAACAACTGGCCGCAGTGACATGCAGCTCGTTCGACGACTTATGGTCAAGACGATCCGCCAGGAACAGATCAACCTCTGTGCCCGCTATGATCTTCGTGTGGAATATTCTGCCCATCCTCCTCAAAATGTGCTTGCAACGGCCTTCCGTTGTGACCAATGCCCTGCATCATTTACATCGGTCCAGGGTCTATCTGCACATCGCTGGAGAGCGCATCAACAACTGAGTTTGGAGCGCTACTACATCCAGTCGACGGTGTGTCCAGTGTGTTCAGTGTGCTATTGGAACACCCGGCGTTTGCAACAGCACTTGAAGAGGAGCAGGCAGTTGCCAGATGGGTGTTTCTTTCAGTTGCACAAATACATGGAGCCACTTCCCCATGAGATTGCCATGTTGAGCCACAATGACGTTCCCGCTGCTCTGCAACATGTTGATCGTCTGCCGGCTCGACCCACCCTTGGACCATTGGCTCCCTTGGATAGCGGCCCTACAGTTTGGGAACGGCACCATGCAGCTGACCTCGACCTTTGCCGCCGTCAATGGCGACACTATGCCTATCCAGATGCCCTATGTCCTGATGTTCAACGCGCTGTTGGTGATGGACTTGTCGCCGTCACTACAACGTGGCTACGCGAATTCCCATGTGACCCCCCTTCTGCTGATGGCGTTGGCGCCAGATGGCTTGAGTACCTCGAGACCGCCGCCGATGACTACAACATGGCTTTGTGGACCTTCTTGGATTGGGGGCAGCATGGTTTGTATGACATTTGTGATGGTCTTGCTGAACCTGATGTGATCGAGCACATTGAAGCCGAGTTCCTTGAGATTGCGGATGCCTTCCCGATGTGGACACTTCTCAATCGCTTCGAGCAGCTGGATCATGCATGTCCGCCTGCAGACTTGCCTCTGGACGACCCGCCTGCTGCAGATGCTCGGAACTTTGGTGTGCGTGAACCCTTCCCTGAAGCCTTTGCGTTGCAGAACACTTACC
This sequence comes from Symbiodinium kawagutii, assembly GCA_009767595.1. Lineage (NCBI taxonomy): Eukaryota > Dinophyceae > Suessiales > Symbiodiniaceae > Symbiodinium > Symbiodinium kawagutii. Next base: position 583,479 of record VSDK01029115.1, on the reverse strand, counting down.
TGCAACCGTGGGCCGACCAGCGCCTATGTGCCACTCACTTTCAGATGGGTATTCCTTTGGTGCGCTTTGCAGATGGTTCTTTGCACATGTTTTGCTTGCATTTATTTGCTGGCCGTCGACGTGCTGGAGATTGCCATTCGCATTTGACCACCTTGAATGCCGAGATCTTCCCCGACTTCTCCCTGCACCTTCTCGGGATTGACACCGCTGTCGATCGTGCTGATGGAGATCTGCTCGCTGAGGGTTATCAACGAGCAGAAGCCTTGGCCGCCCGTGGCCTGGTGGCACTGACCCTCACTGGTCCACCATGTGAGACGTGGTCGGAAGCAAGGTTCCTGGAGATCCTGGACGAGTTTGGCACCCCTTGTGGCCCGCGCCCATTGCGGTCTGCGCAGCGCTTGTGGGGGCTGCGTGCCCTTGCTCCTCGAGAAGTTCGTCAACTTCAAGTGGGCACACAATTGATGATGCGCAGCCATCGCATTGAGTTCGCAACAGCGCTTTCTGGAGGCGGTGCTGTGCAGGAACACCCTGTACGTCCCCGTGACGATGCGAGACCTTCTACCTGGATTACGCCCTTCCAGATGAACTTCTTCCGTCACCTCCCAGATGCAGTCTTGTGGACGTTCTTGCAGCATGCCTATGGAGCTGCGTCCCTGAAGCCCACAACATTCCGCCTGTCGCGGTTGCCCGGTTTTGGGAAGTTCTTCAATGACATGCAAGTGGCACCTGAAGACCGGCTCCCGATTCAAACCCTGGGTGGGCACAACACCTTCGCCAAGGGCTTCAAGACGGCCGCTGCAAAAGAGTACCCTGGCCCTCTTTGTGCAGCGCTTCTCCGAGCCTCCTTACTAGCCATCCGGAAGCGATTGGATCAAGAAGGGGCTCGTGTTTACGATGAGACTGATTTCGGCCCGGGTGAGCTGGCGTGGATTCAGCGGCTTGAACAGGCTGCTTCCACGATCCAAGCCAATACCTTTTTGGCTGATTATCAACCGCAGTCTCGTCCCGGACCTTTGTAAAGCTGTGGTCCGTGTGAATTTATTAGCATGTCGGCACGAGTTAACCCTCTTGGCCTGAGAATGGAAAAAAAAAAGACAGGTACTTCATGGTACTTCTATAGTAAGTTGATTTATTATGTTTCACGCTGTGCGCATAATTTGAGATCTTGAGATCATTGAGGTGATAACGACTCAGAAACAATCACAGCTGGCAGGAAACGCGTCGAGCTGTTCGACCTTGCAGACTCTAAATGGTCAGATCGACGTTGGTGCGAAGATGTTGCGCTGCCTTGGACTTTGCTAAGCCAAGCTGCAGTTGGCAAGGACGCTAAGCACAAAGATAAGTAGTGGACCGGGATGATCAGATGGGATGAGGCATCAAAATTGAAGAATTAAGACAGGCATCCAACATGGAAACATGGAAAAGACTGATTTCAAGATACAATACATTTCAATACACAAGCACAACATGGGTTTGGAAGGAAGAAAAGGAACAGATGTATTGTTCACGCTGAGGGACTCTGAAAGTAACAGAAGAGAGACAAGAACCGGAACTGCAATCCAAACAATGTTCGCATCTACAGGACACATTTCGCAAGTATAAACCGTTGCTACTAGGGTTGCCTTACTCCCTCTCCTAACCAGAGAGCACTAATGAAATCTACACTTCATTCACACTTTTGTACATGCCTGTTGGATTTGTGTTGCAACATCAATAGTTACTAAGCCATGGTGTGGGCTACTTCCAACTTTTTGCACTCCATGCCCAGCAACACAACAAAAATAGACCCGCAAATCACTTCGCTATCATCATCACCAGCTCCACGAGTGCAGGATCATCAAATCATTATCATCGTTACAATGACCGTACCATCACCATCATCAGAGTCACAATCATAATCCAGACTTATCGTCATCAACATCATGCATTCTGTCAGCAACAAAACCAACAACATCATCACATCCCACTCATATTTTCCATGAGACACACCTAAACCCTATGTCAAGACCTGCTGCTGTAACTAAGCTTGCGAGAACTATCCTGAGCGGTTTCCATCAACAACTGTGCTTGGTTTTTGACTGTTGGATCCTAATTTGTGTTATATTGTGTTAACGTTTTTCTTTTTCTGATTCTTTTTGCTGGATGAGGGTGATGTGAACAGATGGACCTGGCACAAACCATTGGATAATGTGACGAAACTGTTGCTGGTTGCACGGACTGGTTTACAAACGCATATCATTTTATATACTGAATGTGTTGTAAGAGTTCGGCTTTGCTTCCGAGGATTTCAAAGCGCCGTTGCTTTGAGACGGGCGGACGAACCCATACACTGCCGAGATCAATTGCGATGTGGTCCCCAAAGTTGGGATCAACTGTTGAGCAGTCAGAAAGGGTGCGGTTTTTGTTCTACCACAATTCGGTGATTTGTTGATACTGCCAGTTGAAGCACGGTCAGGCATATCTTCCTGGCAATGGAACGAGGAGAATCTGTACCGCCAGAAGAGGCAAGACCAAACAATGCGGGCTTATATAGTATTGACAAGACCTTCGTCTACTCACGAACACAACGTTTGCTACCTTTTATCATTGTTTAATTAATCTGTGAAAATAATGTACCAAAGTGTGACTTTGACATGTTCCATTCAAATGAGCCAGTGTTCGATCTTGTTGTCACTTGGCAGTTGGTGCGGAAAGAGGCCCCTAAGACTCCAAGATGGTTGGAATATTTTTCCTCAGAACAGCTCGCAATGCAGAGAAATGTGTTTCCCTTTGCCATGCTGGCAGCACTGACAGTCCCAGGTGGTGCAAAGTTCTATGCCTCTGGTGGTTACCATGAAGAACCTGGATTTCCACTCAGGTAAGCCCACACCCTATGCTGATGCCAATTGGCTGGTTGTGGTGTGGTTGTGGCATGGGCTATTTGTGTTTGATATCAGTAATTGATCAACCGTTGTTGTATGCCATAGCTACAGGTTCATTTCTGTCTCATTTAGCCCGCATTGACTGTGCTGATGCATTTTCGACTGATGAGTCTTACCATGTCTTATGTATCCAAAGACTCTGAAAGCAAAGTTATGACCGAAGTCTTTGTGCAATGTTTTTTTCTAGTTTGCCCCTCCACCTACTTTTTGGAATAGAACTCAATATGACTATCATTTAGTAAGGTGTGAAGGTGCAGTAAATGCTCCTGAAACTTTTGCCAAAGCTTCAGACAACATGGATTTTCCGCAGCGCTGAGCCAAATCAGTTTTGGTAGAAGGTCATTGATGGGGTTTTGATGTATAATTCTATCGGCCATTCCAAGACGACACAGGCCAGTCCATAGGGATTCATTGCCAGAAATCCCTGGCTGGTTTCTCTACCGATTTCAAGCTGTGAACCCAAAGAGTTCTGCAAATCATCCTGCATGGCCAAGTCTGAAGGAAGTGTAGACCAGACCAGTAAAGGCTACAGAATGCACAATAGGAATTCCGTGAAAATCTACAGTGTTTAGTATTTTACTGAGGTGTTTTTTGTATAGCAGAACGCCAAATCAAAGCACGGCAACCGAAATCAGAGGTCTCCAATTCCCCCTTCTCACTTCTAGCTTACCTACCTGAAATTATTTTACCTGTTCCCTACAGCAGTGTTGCAAAGAGACTGAACCCAGATGAGAAGCACTCACATTCTATTTTAGACCAGCCTTCAGTATCAAAAACGTGCTTCAGCTTTGATTCCAATTCCCTCTCGTTGTTCTGCTATGTCGAAAGAACTGCCGGAACTGGTGTCCCAAGAGATTGAGATTTTAAGAGTCTCTTGGCTTGCATTTGTTGCAGGTCGCCTGCAGTATGTGTGTTTTGCCAATATTGGCAATCAAAGTGAAAAGAGAAAAAGTCTTTGTGTGTAAGGGAGTCAACGGAATTGAATTCAATTAACATTTTCCCTATTGAAAAGCCCGGCGTACGGAGTCTATGCATTTTCGGGAGGGTCAGGGGCTCTGACACAAGGTGTCACAAGAGTTGAGGGTTCATGGCTAATGCAATAGCACCACCAGCACCACCAGCACCACCTGGTGGGATTTAGATGTGGATAGACGTGAGGTGAGACCCATGTTAGGACAGGTTCCTTGGTGAAGCCACTGACGACCATGAGGCCATCTATGGAGAAGAGCCTGTGCGGCCCGGAGCCCTGGGTCTACATATTTTCCCCTCTCTGAACTGAGATGATGTGCCCATGGTATGTTTCTTCAATCACAAAGAGAAACCACCAACCAACTTTGAGCTATGCCATTTTGATATACTGCAAAACTTAAAACAAGAGTTTGATATAAAGAAAACACAGCAGAAATGTGTTGGGTCTGAGCTTAATTAAATGTGTTTGTTTGTTTGTTTGTTTGTTTGTTTGTTTGTTTGTTTGTTTGTTTGTTTGTTCTTTTGAATCTTTGATCCTGCTTGGTAGTCCAGATATACTCATGACACATACAACATACGGTAGATGATTGTACGTTGTACACTTACGGCATACAGTCATACATGCAATGATATGCAATGCATTTTCTTGACTTTGTTGTGAGACGCCCATGGAACCCGCAGGCTCCTCCAACAGAAGAAACCTGAGGATGAGGAGGCCCTCCTGCCAAAATCAACACTATGACATCAGTTAGAGCGAAAATGAAACCGGATTTGCGGGTGGATATAAAGGATGTAGAAGCGAATCAATGGAATTGCATGGCATTCTTATGGAGAAACATTTCATCATGGTGGTAAACTCTGTGTGTGCCTCAGACAGACAGGACCTTTATATAGATGATTATCATTTAGATAAGAATGACAACATCGGGTTCAGATAGAGGTTTTGAGAAATGGCCTGACTGTGTTAGAGAGTCATGAATCTGCATAGAAATCAGTACCATTTGTTCTTTTCTGCCTTCAGTCACAAGGACACTCCTGCCATTTGCTACTTGGAAGTGGACCTTGAGCCCATGACCGAAGAGGGCATACAACTCGTTACTGGACAGCAAGACTTTCAGACTTTGGGAGTCTGCCCGTATCAGTCAGTCATAGATGTTCCTTTTTTGTTCATAACATGCTACTAGGAATTCATAGACTTTTTATGCAAATTCTAGCTGAAGATTCAATCGAAGAAAGTACTCGCACGCTTCACGGGCACTGCAATTGACTGCTGACTGGGGTATACACTGATGTGTTTTCTGGATTATTTATGGCCTGATCACATTCTAATCTCGTGAAACCTCATAGGAATTGCATAGTAATTGTTTGTCAAATTGAAGCAATGTTTGGAACACTGAAGATGTCTATAGCATGCCATCAATTCGATTTACCTGCATCCAAGGAATGTTGACTCCATGTCGCCATTAAGATTGATTCTTAAAAGGTTTTGTGTGTGACAAGCAAAAACTAGCAAAAACGGTTGACTGCAAACCCATTAGCATTGAATACATCATCGGACCAAAACATAGGTGAATGAGCACTGGCACGCGCATGCCTGGGCCCCATTTTTGGAATTACGCATAGCTTTTTCTTGCCTTCGATAATTTTTTTGGCAAATTTGGGCGCATTCCAACTCTTCTTTGGCTGCAGTCCTCAGGTGTGCGCCACATTGCAATTGAAGATTCCAGCAGGTTATCCTACATCAGCAACCCCGAAGGTCTTTGTCGAGAGGTCCAGAGGAATTGGAGATGCATCTTGTTCGAATCGCTAGCTTGTTGTCCCAGTGTGCCTTGGGAAGGTATCATGGTATATATATATATATATTGCATCAAGCTATTATGTTATATGTTTATTTATTTGTGTGCGCTGTGTTTGTCACAGACCCATGCGCGTCTTAGACGGTTTTATTCTCAATGCGTTGATGGTATTAGGAACATGGGCCGGGCATATCTTGCGCTTGCCTCTTTAGGTCCTTTCCCGTAAGGTGCATGCTCAAACAACTAATTCTCAACTATAATAAGTTGATATCAAGTTGTCGTTGGTTCGCATTGTGATCAAATGTGGCAAGGGGCAGTGGAGATGGGAGGTGCAAATTTGATCATGTATAATAAATATGTTATTATATGCGACTGCTGCACATATTCGGTGTGTGCTGTCTAGTGTTTGAACATGCACTCAGCATCTATTTGATAGTGAAACTATTTGCTATACTACAGACTGTAACCATTCACAACCTTTCACTTGAAGTATCTTGGAGTTTCATTTGGAGTGGCCCACATAATACTGCACAACCATCTACAACCCTATGTGTCCTATGGTTTGCAAAGTGTGAAGACGTTGAGTCCAAACTTGTAGGTTTGCACGAGCATCGCTGGACCATTACCATTAGGCTCCATGAGTGACGCCAGAATGCGTAAAGACAGAGCATTGAGGTCATCACCGGCACGATCTATCTTGAAATGGAAGCAGACAACCCCCATGGCACATAGTGTTTATATACGTATACTAGACGTATACTATAGACGTATACCTGTTTTTCATCCAGGAGTCTCTTGTAGAAAAGTTTGAGATAACTCACGGCAGACCATGGACCCCCGGTGCAGCGGTTTCTCCCAGCTGCAGGTGGCAACAGAAGCCATGATGGAAGCAGCGCCTCGGCCCGTCAATGCGACCAATGTCTGCTTCAGGTGTTTCACATGGCTATGGGTCAATATTAATGAACCAATAATGAGGGGTAACCACCAACAATAATAGGGAAAACAATGGTTACTAGTGGGGGAACCAGGGGAACGGGGTTTTGACCCACTGCCACATATCTAAGTCATTCTAAGTCCTTAAGTCCTGGATTACTTAAGTCCTTAAGTCTGTGTGGACCTGGTTCTGGGATCCAAAAATTGATCTCCCCCAAGATGACAACAGCTCTGTGACCGTTATGAAAAGCCCCCAGCTTGTGATTTGCCAGTGTCGGTGTTCAATTTTCTCTTGGAATGCCTTTTGATCAAACGTCATCCTGTTCTCTTCATATACTCATCGACAAGGTCATGGCAACATTCACTGTTTGACATGTGTGGAAGCAGCGTTTCATGGTTCGACCCAATCACTGCTGCTACAAACCCTACTGGGACGGTGTTTGGTGTTGTGGAAGCTGAGGCTGAGAAGGCGATAGAACATTATGGACGACAGGAAGAGGGTTGCTTAGCACCTTTGCTTTCAGAGGCACGGTCCATCGGAAGATAGGGGATCAATGATTAGATAGTGGGTATTTACCATTAACAGGGGGAATCAATGTCGGCTAATCCATGAAAGTCTCGCAAGGCTTTTCATGACTGTATAATGTGACAGGCGGAGGATGACTAAGTAGTCGTTACGAATGGTGCCGCATGGTGGTAGTGGATTCGACGTCGTAGTGCTCTCCATGACACAGGTGAAAGATGCCCTGGGCAGAGCTGTGTCTTGGTGAACAAAACCTGCGCATTTCAAGTATATCAAAGTATATCTATAAATGTTTCCAATGGTATACTTACGTAGATGATCAAACTGATGGTATGAACTGTAGACTATCAATGTTTATCAAATATTAGTCAATCTCCCAAATCCATTAAGCCCACCACCCAGAATGCCTGGTTGGGAGGGAATCTATATTACGCATACAGTACAGTTTACATTTTCGGAAAGAGATCTGGAGAATGTAACCTCATTTGCAATCTACAGGATGTTCCTGCATTACTGCATTTTTCAACTCTATCCAGCTTAGCCATTCAGATTCTTGTGAATGCAGCGTCCAAGGTCAGCGAATGTTACATTTGCATGATGGATTGCGATCCCCGCCGCTGATCTTCATAGATGTGTTTTGCTTGATTTCGTCAGGCAATTGCAGTATGGTGCAGTGGTCAATGGGCTGATAGAGCATTGATAAACGCTGGACAATGTGATTTAATGTGTCAAAGTCAAGCTTTCAGCCACAAACCCTGACTCCTCAGGCAGTGCCATTTTCGTGGCTTGCAACTGCGTTTTTCACCGCGACTGCCTGGAGGAATGGCGAGGTTTGAAAGACAGAGCTCGGATGCCCAAGATGAGAACTCCCGTGAACTGTGGAGCAGAAGCGTCATAATTGGGGTAGAATGTAAATTAAGACAAGCACATGATAGGTACATATATAGTATAGGTTGGTACGGTACATGGATCGTGTCCATTCAGCACATTTACTGCATCATGCTTAGTGTGTTTAACCATGGCGTTCCAGGAAGGGACATTGTTTTGTTTTGGTGTGCCTACAACTCAATATATTGCACGGCACATGGTAAAATTCCTTGTTCTGGGGGCAAACCTTGCTGAGGAAAAAACTGCAAAAGCAGATGCAGCGACTGAAAGCATCAAGTCGCAAAGGGATGCTCTTGAAAGGCTGTACCAAGGCTGCAATTTATATACACATTCTTATTTAGAAAAGGTTTCCCGGAGCTTCAGATGTGCACATCACTTTCTTCAGCTTCTTGCTTGCCAAGAGTTCTGGCAATCAGCGTTTGGCATTATCAGCATCATTTTGGAATGCCGCGTTGCTAGCAGACGGTACCGGCAGCATCACAGTCAGGTGTGCTGAAGCAGATGAGCAGGTAGAAGAAGCTGATAAACAGGCCATGGGGAGAAGGGTGCTGTGATGGCTCGGGACGCACCATCTATTGTTGCCGTTATGCAGCACTCCCTCAGGTTGCTTATAGCCAGCTTCAAGTTGTTGCTTGGCTGAAGTCTATTCTGTCTATTCTATGGCCTTTCTCCAGCAAAGTTTGCTATTTTGTGTCAAGTCTTGGGGAAGACAACACCTTACAAGGCAATGGTTTGAGGTGGGTACTTTTTTGTGCAAGTCTCCGCGATTTCATAGCTGATTTCACAGCATACGCCAATATTGTATTTTAATGTATTTTATGACTCTGTCCATGCTCTAGATTGAATATCCCCAACGCCGGCAATTTTTCCAATGACCATATCTTCAGGTGCTTGGGGATACCTGTGCGACCCATGGACCCGTATTGACAGAGACATATCAGTGGATCCAATTTTGATCAACTGTTGAACTGCTTGGTGTCCAAAGGATCGAGCTGCCTCGGCTGTGGAGCAGGCCATGAAAAAGGCTTCGGCACTGAAGCGGTTTTCCAGAAAGCAAGCAGGTTTGCTCAACAAAGATGATGAGGTTTCCTCAGGTTTGCTTTTGCATGGAATTCATCGGATTCCATCAACAGCCCCAAAACATCCAAAACTGCGCGATGCCCTGAACCATCCTGAACCAGCAGTGCAGTGGTTCATGTCATATGTCAGAGCGACTTGTGCAGCTTCAGCATCAAGCATTTCGCGGCAGGCCCAGGCAACCGCAGAGGATGATGAGGAACAGATGCCGAGTGAGGAAGAAGCCAATGACCAGGCTGGGGCCCATGGATGCCTATGGGTTTTGGGAGGCAACCATGTCACACTGAACCTGTCCCTACACGTCGATTCATGTCGACTCATGTCGACTCATGTCGATTCAAGTCTCAAGATGCGATGTAATGTGGAAGTGGTGAGAGAGCAGAAACTGCTATTGCAGATTTTGCACAAGTCAGATGTGAAAGTCTGAGTGCACTTGAGCTTCAGCCTAAGAGGCTTTAAGAAATGATGGGTCATGCGGGCTGGCAATGACTATGATTGTAGTGTATGTTTTTCTTTTGAAAGGATGGGTTCTTCATTTCAGTTGCGATGTAAGGATGTGTCAAAATATGTCCGTTAATATATCATGGCTTTGCTGCTCACAGGAGGCTGAAGAGTCAGATAGTTCAGTGGAACTGGACACCGTCGACTACCGAAATGAAGTGTCTTGATTGGAATAGAGGGCGGAGTGAAAACAAAGTGGCTGACTTGTAGAAAGTCTAAAGCCAGAGCAGTAGCAAAGAGAAAATAAGGACTTCAGTCGCTTTTGCAGCAAAATCAAGACTCCAATAGACTCCAGATTCTGAGTCACTACATGAAGTTGTGCACGTGAAACTGGATGGCACGGGGCTAACTCCATCCACGGACAGTGAACTTGAAGATCAAGCGGCCAACCCAAGGCTCGCTGGGGTGCACCAGAGGTTAGCCTTGGAGGAGCTGAGTGACCCATAGAGACCCTGGCAGGGACCAAAAGTGATTTTTTTTCCGCTCATTGAAAAACATGGTGACCACGGACCTTTGTCCATGCTTTTTCCTGTTTGAGTGCCTCGAAATATCTTGAAATCATCGGAATGCCAGCAGGACTCTACCACAACAAGCACACAAAGAAAAACTGGCATCCCAGTGTCCGGATGAACCGAAAACGCCCCAAGAAGTACCTCAAGCGTTGCTCGGTGTGGAAGTGAAAGGAGGAACGATGTAGAGATTTGGCTATGGGTCAATATGAACCAACCAATTTCATGGGGGATAATAACCAGTAATAACATGGAAAACAATGGTTACTGATAGGTGATTGATGACATCAATTGGTTACGTAGATGTCATCAACAAGATCCTTCTGGTTTGCTGGCTCACATGTGCAGCATTCAAGATTTGAATGAATTTGACAGTAGCCATTGAGTTTTTTTCTGATGTTCAATACAGGATTTACACAATCACTGCTGATGTTTCTTTGATTACTTGCAACCTGTTCTTGAATGTGCAGAGTTGCGACAGACAATGAGGAATCGATGAAAAGCTGGAAGAAATGAAGAAAGAAGGTAAGCGTCAGCTGAGCGAAGAGATGTCTCAAGCAGCATCTTGGATTGAACAGTTCTGAATCACTTATTTCATCTAGTAGCACCGAATCAATGATCTACTAGTGGCACAGAGATCTCCATTCTATTCCATTGTCAGCTCTTTCATGCAGAGAAAAAAACATGTCCCTGGCAGAGGAGGTTGTTTTTTGGTTGTTTTTTGTTTCACAGGGTGAAGTGATTTGCTCTAACTCCTTCCAACTCCACAAGAAAAGAAGCTTGATACCCCCCAAAGATTTTTCACGACTTTTCCTTTTTGTTGACAATCCTTGGGATCACTCATTGGAACCCCTCAAAATGTGGGGCATGACTGCATGACCGAATGGGTTTGTGTAGGTGTAGGCAAAGTGGCGATTCTAGACTCACCAAGGTGACGAAATGGGAAAAGGCTCAGTTTGAACACAAGGAAACAAAGCTCGTGTTGGACAAAGTTTCCTGGCCTTTGTGTAATTTGTCGAGCGAGAGAGATTTTACAGACAGAGGTGGTGTCATCAAGATAGTGTAATAAGCTCATGGACATGATTGCAAAAGTGAAGCTGCAGCGTGCAATTTCCGAGTTCTGTTAAAAGGTTTTGATGTGTCCATTGTGAATCTCCTGTGTGACCCCAAGACAAATTTATGCACAAGTATGAACACCCATAGTACACTTGCAACTGGTAGCTTCTAAATTGGGCGATTGATGTAATTGGTATATTTGTCATTTGTGAAACAGATCCTTGCCAGATCCGATGTGACAAGTGATGTTCATGGTTTGGTATTCAGCATGGCTGAATGCTGCTGAGGAGCAAGAAAATTACAAGAAGCTGAAGGAACCTTGGGGGCAGTGCCACGACAGAGTGGACAACACTTCAACCTTTAAGCACAAGTTGCAACGATGGGACCCTGGGTACTGAGCTCTAATGAAGGAGCCATTGATCACATGTTTTGTTGGGCATCCATTTATCCGTTTGCTGATCATTGCAGGTTGAAGCAAGACTTTGCACCAACAGGAAAATGGAAACACATACACACAGACACTGTGATGATTAAAACATATTAAAACATTGACTTCTCTCAGCACGAGTCACGAGTCCTTGTATATCAAAGACTTATGTTTTCTGCGGCACTTGATTTTTTTCAACGTTTTCCTGCTTTATAGCTTCTGTCCATCGATTTCTGTAATGTGTGCAGCAGCGGCTGGAAGGAAAAGGCAGAGAAGCTGCAGCAAGAGTTGGAACCCCCGCTGCATTGGCAAGAAATCCGGTGACCATGACCATGACTATCGAATCACTGAGGCTTTGGAGAAAGGCTTGAAGTAGTAGATCATCCAATACTACACTGAGCTTTGTGATCGTGCAACCATGGAACAGACAACATGATACACCATATTGACATGTCTATTTACCCTGTTTCACTTTGTTTCACTTTGTTTCACTTTGTTTCACTTTGGTGCCCAAGGAGTGGACCAACAATTATTTGAGCGAGGAACGTGCCAAGTTCACTTCTCTACCATTGCTTTGCAGCTTGGTCAAGCAGAGCTTGCAGAGTTTGGCACAGTCTTACTTTTGGTTTGCTCTGATTTTCAAGAGGTTGGCAGGCCTTGCTGAACCCATTTCACCGCTTCTTTCAAGTCTTGCATTGCACAATCAAGAGTTGTCAAGAGCCACGAGGCCCAGTATGCCAGAATGAAGTAGATGCCAAAGTGGAGGAGAAAGAACCCGATGTTGCAGAAAGACCCTTGGTACTTGAGTTTGAAATTCACATTGCCAAGCGATGAAACATGAAACTCGTTGATGCTGATCCCTTGCTGTGGAAATTCCAACTGATCCGCATATTTTGCTGAAAGGTTGTAGCATGATATACCAATGTTTAGCAGGCTGAGCTTCAATATCTTTCACGGAGCGCTCTGTAGCCCAGGTGCTGAATCCCAAGCAGCAGTGCCTGATACGGAGGATCAGGAGGACGATTTTCGAGTCACTCTTGCCGTGTCTACCCAGAGGTTTTCCAAAGGATTAGGACACATTCGTAACATTCTTGTGACATCTTGTGACGCTCAACAGCAATGAGGATGTATGCTTCAAACCACTTGGCTGCTTGCTCCGCCAAGCTCCGCTTTGCTACTTCCTAAGAGTAACGGATTCATTATGCTTCTTCAACCAGCAAGTAGAGTTGCAACTGTAGATCTATAGAGTAGATTCTTAATTTCAGATTTCTTGGTCCGGATTGTTTTGGTTTACTCTTGCAGCTTTGTGTGAGCACCAGTACAGCGGATTATCTTAGAGCCAATGCTAGAGGAACATGGAAGACGCTTAGGACTTGACTATGAACCATGACCACCCAGTTTGTTTGATTCTGCCTATCCAGTCACAGGGCTTTGATGCTCTTTCACGTTGTTTCATGGTACTGGTATGGCAAGTTTTCCGAAAATGCCATGGGCAGCCTGGGTAGCTGCAGGAAAGTGCCAGACAAGCTTTGTTGGCTGAGGAAGAGGCACTGCTGAATCAAGCTGGCTTGTTTTGGCATGTGCTATGATTATTTGGCTGGGGAATGAAAATTGCACTTCACTTCCACACCAGCTTTGGCACGGAAGCGAGCAGTTTTCACGCATACAAGATGTGCTTCGTGCTTTCTGGTTTACTATTTTGCAAGCAGTAAGGAGAAGAAGAGGCAAAAGGCAGCTGCGGAACTGGCAGCCCTTGAAGAGAAGATGGTATTTATGAACCTGTGCCTAACAGTTGTTATTAAGCTTCCATAGGTCCATATATGCTTATGCTTCCATAGATTTTGTATTTCTGGCTCAGTCGGCGACTTCCGCTGATAGCAAGGAAGCAACAGTGGGAAGTAGATCAGGGCATTTAATAGGCATGCTATTCCCTTCAACAAGGCATTTAGCTTGGTTTCTTGTGACCTAAATATGTTGTTTTCGATATCCTTGAGTCAAATAGTCCAGAAGTGGCAAAGCTTGCAGACAGTAATTTTCGAGGACCTTGCATGAGCCAGCAAGGCTATGGAGTTTTTCCTACTGAGGATGACCAAAGGTGCAAAAGCATCTGTCAGGGAGTCGGAGGATACAGACGTCTCAGCAACTGCAGCATTTGTCGACGTGTTGGAGCACTCTGGAATCTCCAAGGAGGATGATACGGATCTTTGTCACTTTCAGACCAGTTTTTGTTTCACATTTGTTTAAGGGGCATGTTTTGATTTGCCAAAGGATGGAAGGACTATATTTGTCAAATGGGACACTACAAATTCCAATGATATGTACACATATCCAATATCCGAGTTGTGGACACCCTCCGCAAAGGACTCTGGCTCTGCACAAATGAGATTTGAGGTCTGGTATAGTGCCATTGGATATAACGGATCATAGGATATGCAGCAGATGACAGATGGTCAAGTCATTGATTTAGCTGAGCCACTGCCGAGATTGACAATTTGGGCTGCCTAGACAGAAGATTCGCCGCCGCTTAACTGCTTGTAAGGAAGCACAAGACATTCACGAGGACATGGACGTGAAAGAGGATTTCCCAAGCATTGAGAAAAAGACGGAAACTCTAAGCAGAGAACTCCATGAGAAAGTCCCACCTCGGAAGGAGACTGGGATTGCTGATGGGGCCTGCAGGTACGCACACGACTGTTCTGAAGCATGAGGTGGTCCCAGTCCCTGGAATGACGCCTGCCATTGCTTGCCTTGCAGGAACTCGATGATGAGTTGCTGGCAACCATTGAAATGTTGATGGAAGCCTACAGCTCCTTAGTGCTGAAATTCTTGCGATATCAGTAGACAGTGTTTGGCCACAATGAAGCAACATGATAGAACCATACATTAGCAGTTTGTTGGACTGGTGCTTGTACAAATAAGAGTTTGTGTGTGTGTGTGCGTTCCTCGCTTTATTTTGCTTGTTGCATATATTAGCTGAGACTCAAGCCTGCCATGGTTTGCATTCGATGCTTGGGACAGTCACACTTTTGCTGTTTGGATTCTCATGCCAGTTTTACCGTAACAATCCAAGGTGACAAAACAGTTGAGGGCCAAGAGCTGTTGGTTGCTTGGCCAGTCTGTATGTCTATTCATGATTTGTCCTTCAGTTTCAAACAGGTCGGTTGGAAAATGTTGGAGCAAGCTCAGTTTCCCACTACTCATTTGATTCGTGTGTTGAGCTGCCTAGATCTGCAGAGCATTTAGTTTTTGAGGAGCCTCTAGACCTTTTCTGAGATGCGCGTTGTGGTTTGCTATTTGCGAAGTTGTACGGCTGTGTCGAAATTCTTCGGCCTGATTACATCTCATGCTACTTTGCTGTTTTATGATATCACGGACTGGAATCTATGTAACTATGAAGTGGTAACTGATCTGACTGGTGTCTACTGGCGTCAATATGTCAATATGGTTTCAGTTTTAGTCTTTGCAAACTGCGTACTTGATGTTGGCGAAGTGGAATGGCTCGATCTTTTATGGCATTTTGCCAACTTAACTTGGAACTCAGGAGCCTTTCAGTGAGTTGCTGGAAGTCTTGAGAGAGAGCGAAGAGAAGACCGACCAAGAAATCAAGGCGACCTTTGCAAACATTCAGGTTTCCCTGTCAAGGTGAAAGATGGGCTGCATGTTGAAGGGTGGACCACGGTGGACCATGGTGGACCATGGTGGACCATGATGGACCCTGGGGGACCATGGGGGACCATGGGGGGTTGCTTGGAACACCTGCAGCCACACCTGTCAGGAGGTGCTGGTTGAAGTCATTGGCATGATCAAAGAGGCCTGGCACATCCTGGCACCACAATGCAGAGCAACGCAATGCAATGTGACATTGGCAAGTGCCTGGCACCCTTGTAGAAGCAACCACGGCCCTAGACGAAAACCCAGGTCTTGCAAGTGCTTTTTCTCAAAGAAAATCAAATCAATCAGTATTTCCTTTGCATGAAATTTTGTCAACTGCACTAGGGGCTTGGCACTCACACCATGTATTGGGTATGTTTCCGTTCATGTCCAGATCCAACAAATGTGATTTGTCATATTTGCTGACCACTTTTCCATGTCTCAGGAAGAGTGCTGAGATCCTCCAAGCCGTCACCTCAGCAGGCTGCCTCAGGGGGAGCTTTGACGCGGAACTTTTGCTGCGCAAAAGGATGCCATACTTCGGATCTGCGAGTTTGGCAACAGATTTTCCTTGCACGTGCTTTCCGGTGTCAGAGTTCTAATCCCCCTCCCACTAGAATCATCTAGGATCCAGATTTGGGATTTTGAGCGCTCAAATTGATGAAACATGATGAATCATTTGAAATTCACCAGCAGTCCCTTTGCTTCCCGTTTCCACTGGTGGAGCTGGCAACCGGACATCCCTGCAATCGCTGCATAGGCGAACTGCTGAGATCCAGAGTCAAAAAAGTCCCTCACTGCTGCGATGGATGGGTTTGAAACAGATTTGTTGATTCACTGATGCTGAAAAGCTATTAATGGTGCTGAATGATAGGGGATGAATGGGGATGATAATCACAGCCAAAGGCTTCACCAACTGCAACATGGATGAACATCCGCAACAGAGCCTTTACGGTACCTTTTGCGTGCTTTTCCTGGGCTGCGCATTTTCTGGATACACTATAAAACAAGGGTCAACAAGGGGTACGTAGCGGGTTATAGTTTAGCAACCTGTGATGCAAAAAGTGACAAATCTGTGTTGGTTCAAGAATTTGTCACAGTAATGACCCCTGGACAAATGGCAACAATGTTACTTGCGATTTTGCTCTTAATGGTGATCCACAAAGGAAAGGACTACGGCTAGTTCCATGTTCATGCCAGGTTCGCACAAAGCAGTTTCCGAAACCATGGTTTATAAGTGTTCATCGGGGTTCCGCGAGTCACTGAACAAACGTGCATCATCGTGTATCATAATTATGACAAGGTTTGGAAATACATGATCAACCGGTAGAAAGCAAACCATCAGGTCGCGGAGCTGTTTCGAAGCCGAGCTTTGAATCCAGATGGCTGAATCAACACCACATGGCTAAAGTCAGGATTGATAAAACCCCCCCAGTTAATCAAACCCCTCCTCATCCCTAGACCCTGGTCCTTACTAAAGTTAATTATCAGGATTGCCCTCGAACAGGTGACACAAACCTCTGGTCCAACGAAGAGGAGGAGCCTGCGGTCGCCTGCGGTCCGTATAGTGCATGCTGGCTTGAGGTCTCTTTGTTGAGTTGGCTATATTCAAAATACCAAGTACTTCATAGTACTTCAATCTCGTTTGTTGCTGGTGTCAACAACCTTCTGCATCCTTCCGCCATTTACCAATCCGGACAGTAGCCAATCATGTATTAACCACCATTATTCGACCAACCACTTACCATCACGCACCGCAGTCTTAAAGCTGAGGGCAGGTTTCTTTCCGATTGCTATTCGCTATGCATGCTACGCACTCCGCAATATCACCAAGCACCGCATGAGCGCGGAAGGACCAGGTGAACTACTCGGCGAAGGTGCCCATACCAAACCACCTTAAGGCCTTAGGCAGTGCCTCTTTTCAGATTCAAGTACCAGTATTAAAATCAAGCATTTATAGTACCAGCTTACAACCTCAAAAATATGATTTTCAAACAATTAGGGCCTGCAAACCTGAGCAATATTTGTCCGAGAAGGTCTGGAAAAGGCAATGGATGTCCGGATGTCCCTATCATTGTGATCTCAAACAGTGGAATTCACTCTTGAGCACGTTGAATAAAGGTGCATTGAAGCAGACTATTCCAGTGGATGGATTTGTTGTTCAGGTGCCCTACTTCAAGACGAAGCTGGACATCCGGCCAGTGGTGGATCACACTGTGGGGAATACCCATTGTCTCAGCGCTGGAGCAAGAAATCCAGGTGATCTATATACATGGATAACACTTTCACCTTGAACAATTTCTTGGTCCAAGTTGGCTAAGCACACTTCCAGTTCCAATTCGATGTGTGCTACTGCGCGCGTTAAGTGAATACATGGAGTAACTGGTGCAAGTGGCAAGCACGGTGTTTATGTGTGCTTTCCCAGCTCTACCAAAAAGAGGCGTTGTGTATTGATACTGCGCAACTGCATTAAAAACACATGCATTTATTAGGAACATTCGGGCTGAGCAAAACGGGGCACAGACGGATGAGGATCCATCCCGAGCAACTGCAATGCGACATTTCAGAGGTTTGTTTTCAGCATCCTGCTAAGGCATTTCAACAAGCAGCTTCTCAGCTGGCACCTAAGAGTGGCTGAAGAGCATCATGAAAAGGGCATTCTTCAGCTTCACATGATTGCTCATTCTCCGAATGTTGTGACCGATTTGTGGCAACACATCTTTTTGATCAGGCAAGGCCCGTTTGCCCGGCTGAAGAAGTTTCCGGACCAGGGAGTTTATCAGCCAGAGTCCAAGCAGTATATTGAGTTTTGGCATCCAATTTTTTCTGCCAGGAATATGCCGCTGTGGTTTTGCTCAAAATCTGTTCACTGTTTGGTCTTTATCGCCTCGACTTTCGAGTCGATTTCACTCATTCTCGAGCATCATGTTCATGTAGCTTCCATGCAAGATGTCATAATATGCGTTTGCGAAGATTTCTGGTGACTGTGTCCCCACCCCTTGGCATTTTTGAGGCCTCAATTGTTTATCTCAGATTTCTGGTTACTGGAGAAGGCCTGGGTGTGTTGCAGTCAGCAAGGGGACCTCCAGAATTGACCTGGTGTATTGGTGACTATAGCTGAATGATACTGGCCTGGTGGATAGATGTAGATAGTATAGGAATGTATAGGATAGGTGCCCTCCTGTTGTTGTGCATCAATTTATCAACTTTGGCATCCAACATGATGGAGGACTTGTGCAGACTGGCACGCTGTAGCAGCTAAACAGGATGGTGAATGGATGGATATTGGATATGCTAATGTTTTCTAGCGACATGGCGACAATGTGCATTTGTGAACAACATGCACGGCATCTAGCAGTTTTAGATTGATGAAAAGAACTAACACATTCAAATGTGTTCCTGCAAGTTTTCAAGTTCATAGCCTCAGCTTGCCCCATAGCTTGAAAGGTGCACTCGTTGGCACCGGAGCTGGCTGTCGGCTGCAACAGGACTATTTGGAGTTGAATGAAACTCTACAGAACAGGAGCTGCAGTGCTGAGACTGGGTTTAACAGTGCTTTGTGCAACATCGAACATCAATGAAAGTCATGCAATGAAAGTCATGCAATGAAAATCATGCAATGAAAACAATGCAATGAAAGTTATGCCATGAATCCAGAGATCATTTGAAGAGGAACGCGGTGACATGCGGTGACCGTCCACTGCTTCACTAATAAACGTGTTTGGATGTGTTTTGTAGGCACAAGATTTGTCTCCCTGTAAGTCGCTGACAAGCAAATCAGCACGGATGCAATACATGGTATGGAGAATGTACAAGGTACTCACAGATTGGTGTGTTGATATGATATACTGACACAAGTTATGAGGTGACACACTTGCAAAAGGTGCCATCTAATTCAATTGAGGTGCCATGAAATTTTGGTTTCCAAGCAAGGTATTCATGGCTTTTGCACGAATTCACTTTCTTCAGTTCTGTTCACAGCAGGACTTTGAACCTGACTCTTTCCTACAGCCAAGCCCTTGGCCAGAAGCTGGCTTCAGCATGCTTCAGCTGCAAAGAGTTTTGCAAGATGCTGGTGTTGCGCTATTTTGTTTCCAGGCTGCCAACACCAAATTCACTATTCACACACATGAAGGGCAGGGTAACTAGATAATGGATATCTAGCCAAATGATTTGCACACGGAGATGGCGTAATTATGCACGTGTAAATATGCAGATGATAGATTTGCGTATCATTGTGGTATGTCAGATCCGCGCAGGATTCATTTTCTGCAGATTTCAATCCTTTGGAGCGGCTCCGTTTGAGGTGCAGTGAGCCTTTTCGCATGGAGCACACAGGCGCGGGCACACCTTCATCGGGGAGAGATTTCCAACATGGCTGACTTTTGAGCATAACAAAAACGAAACATGCGAATGGCAGGAAACCTGTGTGCAAACTTGAGTGGTTTCGAGGATGACACCGAAAACTGCTCAACTAGGTACAAATGGCCGAACAATGGACGCAGCAGAGCGAATGGGGCGTGACCGATACCCAACGTGATTCGCCCGGAGCCACAGCTTTTGTGCCTGGTGCAGTGAATGACGTGGTTTGGCATTTCATATATTATGAGATAAGAGCTTTGATATTGTGGAGTAAATGATATGATGTAATCTGGAATTATTCCATCCTCCACTGTCGCCGCACGTCGAATGAATTTTCCAAGTGACTTCTCTCATGTTCTATTTGTCCTCATAGACTTGCCACCTCAAGAGGGTCTTTCCCTCACATCGTCCTTTAAACCAACAGCTGTGTTTGGTCGCTTTTTTTGGAGTAGAGCAGGCAAGAGGCAAGGCATGTTTGCCCTGTGTGTCTTTTGTGTGTTGGTGTCAACACATTTGAATGGTGGCTCCTGGAACCCGGAACCTGTACTTGCCTGGAACCTGTTTTCAACATGGAGTAGGCGGCGCCATAAACAGTGACATCATCGTCTCTTGAATACACATGTCCCAAATCTTAAAGCTGATACATACTTCATGGAATCGTCACATTTCTGGCAGCAGCTAACTAGATTTTAGACACTATGATACATATATCTTTGATTGGCTTAGATAGCGTAGTTATACAATGTCATGTGTGAATGATTTAGGTACAGTTTACAATTTTATTTTCATTTAACTTCTCTAGTCTTTGATGCACAGCGGGGATGTTCAAAACTGCTTGCTGCAGGTTCATGCTCAAGCGACTCTACCTCGCCCCTTGCTTTGCGAATTTGTTCGGGATTGCAGGATGTTGCTGTGCTCAGTTGCGCATGGACGGATAGGTTTAGGAAAATATGATGGCATTGAGTGTATATATACATGTAAAGAAATGGCCAACCGTCAAAGGAAATAAAGAAAACACCTTTGGATTTTGGAGTGCTTTTGTATGCCTATACTTCCAAACTAATCTAACCACGTTCGTGGCCCAATAAGTTGATTTGATTGCTATTTATTGGCTTCACTGAACAACCCACACTTGACTCTAGAACTTGAGACTTGGTGAGGCAGCACGCATGCTCGGTTTTGTTAGCTCGGCAGCTAAGGACACCAACAAGTATTTCCTGGGTTTCAGTGCAGCTTTCCTTGGATTGCACACGGTGCCCCTGCTTTGGGTGCAAGGATCAGGGGCAGCTAAAAGCATGAGAACCTGCAAGCAAGTTTGTAGTTCCATTTTTTTTGTCTTAAGTGTCTTAAGCTACGTATGCAGCTGGGACATGTGCGCCTCGAAACTCAAGGCAAGAGAGGGTTTGTAATTTCCCGCTCCCCGCCTCAACCCTTGCATTTCTTGCTCATGCTGACCATTGTTGCAGGTTCAACCAGGAACCTACCCCGAAACCTTTCTCACATTTGCAGGTTTGTTCTTTGCATGCCTATATGCCAATACCTACCCCAAAACCTTCAAGAATTGGGCCACCGTTACATAGTCTTACATCCGCTCACTGTAAGTCTTGATTTTCACAGAGAGTTTCTTTCACTCTCTTCAGAGATTTGATTCCAGGCTTCACAAGAAACATCAATAAATTAGATTCTTGCGGATTTTACTTGGTGTTTCAACTGGTGTTTATTAGAAAAAGCCCAGCAAGGTCAACAAGGAAACAGATGGCACAGCCGAAAAGACATGGCAACACTTGCTTAACACCTCGACATGGGCAAGCGTGGCAAGAGCTCTGGCAAACGCTCCTCGCCTCAGCTTTGCTGCTGCAGTGGCATGGTTCCTGTTGGTGCCTATGTGGTCGTCTTGTTTCCAGGCGGAAACTTTGTGTCATTTGATTTTAGATAAGATGATGAGGGGAACTGACCCCTCCTCCTTTTCACTTTGTCTCAGAGAGGCATGGCAATGTACAGTTCCTCAACCTTTAAAAGCATCTGTCCAGTCTTGGGTGCACCCCTTCTGGTTCAATAGACAACAATGAACATGAATGCATAGGCTGCATGGGGTATGGTGTGGGCGAAGGATGTGGATAGTGAATTAATATGGAATGACAGAATGGAGCCAAGCGTTAAACAAGTTTGATTCGTAATAAGTCTCGCCCTTTCCAAACGAAAGTGCACGGAACAATATTCAAAAATACATGCGGTCCCTAGGCTTTTTATGCAGAATGAAACTGCCTGAATCGAAATTGTGGTATCGTAAACGATGCGTAAGCTGTTGCGAAGTCAGCATGATGCTTTCTGGCACATCTTCACAGGTGGGTAGAAGATACATGTCCCATCATCTAGGGCAATTACATAACACGATCAACATCATAGGTTGCCATTATTCCATGACATCAAACCATGATCAAGCAGTTTAGTTGTTGAAAATATCTCCTAGCATTCATACCGGTCATCTATCAGCCAAAAGATGATGCTACCGGGTAGCCGGTATTATACAATAAAAGGTCACTATGTATCTATCAATGTAAGAGGCGTGTAGTTATGCGGATGCGCCTAATGAAGTTGGGTACTACACTGTAGATGTGAATCATTGAATCATAATTTGAAAATACTGATTTGTCACTCAGAAATGGCAGATTGTTTGCCATGCTAAAAGTTGAAAATGCTTCACAGCATGTGTTGGTGTATGAGCCCGTGCTTAGCAGGGAAATAAGGTTGATTATCAGCTGCTCTAAGAGTTGCCTCTTGGCAGGCATACATATATGATATACAGTATGTATATGTAATATGTATGTATTATTCTTAGATATCAGAGATGCATGTATATATAGATACACCATGTTTACATTTATATAATATCGGTTTAGCATTTCAATGCGGTGTAACATGTGAAGAGTGAATGATCGCTCAGCCTCACCGCAGAGTGAAGGCTCTTTTGAATGGGGGCCCTGGAGCGTGGTCGCGCCGCTCTTGCTGTGCCATTGCCTCCTCGCCCGTGTTGCCGTCCTTGCTGTTTCCTGTGCTGCGCCTTTGCAGCTGGCTGGATCAGCTGTTTCTGGTGGCTTCTCCTGGGCGATGACGGCATTGGCCTATGTCCAGGCCGACCGGATGTGCCAGGAGCTCCTGGACTATGATGGCTTCCGGACCCACGGAGCCCTTCCGGCATGGCTCCCATGTTTGGTGATGGCAGTGTCCTTCTTGGAGGTCTTCGTGGGCCGTGCTGAGGTGCTCTACCGCCGCCAGTTCTTCCTGCTGCGGGCCTTCCTCAAGGAGCTGCATGGCCAGTTGACCCACTTCGTTGGCTCGGCATCTCCGCGCTACCTGCAGTTCATGTTGGACTATGGGGTCAGCGATGCACTTCGTGATGTTGCTCAACGCGAGGACCTTTCCGTGATGGAGGAGTTGCACGACCTTCTCCAAGCCCTCCGTGGATGGTACCCTCTGCAGTGCAAGGCCGTCAGGGACAGTATCATGCGTCACCTGGCCGCTGTGGTCAGTGCCTTGGACTTGGGCACGGATTTCCCTCAGGTGGGGGTGCTGAATCGCATCCTCCGCGAGATCACGGATGTGCAAAACGTCTTCATCCACCTGGAGCGGGTCAACTTTCCCCATGATGCACCACCGGAGCCGACTGACCCCGAGGTTGCCGAAGACCTGGAAGAGATCGATGGTCAGGTTCTCCGTCGCTAGAGCCTTCGGTGCAATAGCACCATCATACTAGGCTGGGAGCCTCTGGTTTTTCAACGGTCAAAAACGGGACGGGGCTCAGCGCCCTACTGCAGCTGTAGTTCGCCTGTCGCTCACGGTTTCCCTTCCCTAGGTTTCCCAGGCTCTTTCAGGTTTCAGTTGATCTCCTCTTGCATGTTTGCAATTTTAACTTTGGCACCGTTTTCCCCTCTTGGTTGATTTGGGATTGTTTACGGTTCTGTTAGGGTTTTCTTGGGGACTACCAATGCACTTCTTCCTTTGTCACATGAGCCGGATGACCACTCCTTCGACCCTCACACACACATGTTCATTCATGCCTCCTGGCTCGGGCTTAGCATGACGACCCGTGACCTGTCGGGGCTGTGGACCCTGCTTCGCGATGCGGGCCTTGAGATCCTGGCGCCTCAGTTGGTAGGCCTCCAGGTTTGCGGGTTGGATGATGTCGTTCGACAACCGGATGCCATCCTGGCTGCAGGGGTTAGCCAGGCTCAGTTGGAACAGTTGTTGGCCACCAACGCCCCGGATCCTCCTGCTGACCATGGAGGACCCAGGTGGGATCATGCCCCACTAGCTTGTTCCTCTAC
>VSDK01029115.1:544762-559446 GCA_009767595.1 Symbiodinium kawagutii | reverse complement strand
GCTGAACATGGAGGACACAGGTGGGATCATGCCCCACTAGCTTCTTCCTCGACAAGGGCATCTTTCACCCTGGCGTTGGCAGCGGCTCAACCCAACAATCGCAAGCGTTCCCTTGAAGTGTTGGACTCCGACATTTTGGCCCGTTCGACCCAGCCTGCTCAGGCTAGTCGAGTACGAACATACAGGTCACTGTGTGCTGCTTGGCAAGTGCAAGCTTTCCCCATGACCATTGAGTCAGTGCGGTGCAGTGCCGCCAGTCTCAAAGCTGGCCATTACCGATCGGCGCACCTGTATTACCAAGCTGCCATGGGGTATCAGGTGCGACAACTTGGTGAACTTGTGGATCCTTTGGTCCGATCCACCGTGCGTGATTGCACACGGAGCATTCGGCGAGGTCTTGGCCCCTCTCGGTTGAAGGACTCCTTTGATGTCTGGGCCCTACTTTCGGTCCCGGATGATGCCATAGCAGCCTTTGACTTCAAGAATGTGTTCCACGCCCGCGACTTGGTGGTGATCGGGTCGTGGTTCATGCTCCGGGAGATTGAACTCAGTGCAGCTCTACTCTCTCACCTCTACCTCCGCCAGTCCCAGGTTTTTCTCCTTCTGCCCATTCACAAAACGGAACAGGATGGAGGCCTCACAACGAGATGTTTAACATGCGCATGCCCTGCTGACCGAGTGCTACCCTTGTGCCCCTGGCATGCCGCCCATCGTCATCTTCGCCGAGTTCGCCTTCATGATCGGTACCGTGAACAACGTGATTTTCCCCTGGTTCCTGATCTCCATGGTCGAGCTCTCTCCAAGCTGCAATCCATTGAGTTGATCAGTTTGGTGCTTGAAGAAAGCGGCATTGAGCTCACCCGACCAGATGAACAAGGGATCCCCAGGAAACGTTTTGGGGGACACTGTCTCCGGGTTTCCGGTGCACAGTTCCTCAGTGCCTCTGGTGTGTCTACTCCTTTGATCCAACTCCTCGGGCGTTGGAGTTCCATGGCGGTGCAACGATATGTTCAACAAGCTCCCCTCAGCATTGTCCCGGGATTGCCTCAACGGGTCTTGCTGGATGCTGGTCCTGCTGACGATCCCTTGGCTGTTGCACACCGAGCTTTGTTTGCGAACACTTTGGCAGCACCCAGTGCTGCTCAGGAGCCTCTACACAGCGTCGCCTCTTCCTCTGGAGAACGAACCGCGGGCCCTCAAGCTCCTGACCTTCCTGCACCTGGTGTTGATCCTGAACTGGCCCAACGACTCACTGATGCCGAGACCCAGATCCAAGCCTTGAGATCCATGCTTACACCACCTGATGACGTTTGGGTCATTAGGCGCAAGTCCAACATCGTGCACGTTGGGCAACCCAATGAATCCAGCATTCAGCCCTCGTACTGGCGAAGCAAGTGCGGTTGGGCATATGGAACATCCAACTTTTACCGTTTGACCCACCTCTCCGGAGGCTATGTCAAGTGCAGGAAGTGCTTCCCGGACGTTGCTCCGGACCATCCTGGTGAGGATGGTGACCTCGATGATGAAGAACACGAGTCACAGTTGGATGACTCGTCGAACTCTGACTCTGAATCTGAGTCGGTTGATCCTTGACGGGCCAGTTGGAGCCCCTGCCATTCATAGACAACACTGTTTAGTGTTGACCTGCACAGCTGCCACCGCTTCCTGCTGCTTAGCTGTCCCCCCTTTCCTAGTGTGGTTCGCCTTCGTTGTTTCTCCGCTGATGCCTTTCTCGCTGCTTAGCTGTCTTCACTCCCTTCGACCCGTCTCTTTCACCCTTCACCACTCACCATGTCACATGTTGAATTGACACCACTTTGACTTAGTGCCAGCGCAGCCTGGCTGACATTGGTAGCAGTGATGACTGCGGCAATTCCTCCCCTTGGCGATGTCGCTGACCAGGCTGCAGCGTCGCAACCGGTGCGTGACTACTTGCAGGCTCGTGGGATCACTACCACGGGCACTTTGGCCCTAGTAGCTTCAGATGAGGCCACCTTCAAGGCGACGGTGATCGACCCGTTGCTGTCTGGCTGGCGGCAGTCGGGGGTCAACATCGTTTTGGCCGATGCAGAGAAGCCCATTGCCACGGCTATGCTCCTACACATGTGGGGTGTCTGCCGCCGGTACTGGGTAACCGCTATGACACCAGCCCCGAGTTCATCATCGACCGCCCCTTTGCCGACTCACACTGCAGCCAAGACCTCCACCGAGGACAAGGTCCCTCGCACTTTGCCCTCAGGAGTTTGGGGGCAACTTGTTAGCGCCTACAACGGCATCCAGCTGGACGGCAGGGACCGTAGCTTTCCTACTCAGGTGGTTTTGGGAGCTGAATCCATCCTAGCTCGCATGTGGCACGAGCACCAACACTCCAAGATGTACACGCCTTTGTTGTTGGGGGAGATCCTCCAGCACCGCTCTTTCCAATCCAGCGGAGAGGTCAATCCGCTGGCGAAACAAAATCGCAAGACCGCAACCCTGAAGCTGGAAGATGGGTGCCTCATCGAGCAGGACGAGAAGGGCTGGGAGCCCAGGTCTATCCTGGCAGTGCTTGATGGCCTTGAATCTGTCCGCTGGGCCACAATTTTAGTTCAACTGGGACCTGAACAAGATGTTCACCGATACATCGATTGGATGATTCAACGAGTGCGTTGCCGCCCTGCCAAGATGGAGCAGTTCAACGCATACTGGACTGCTTGTGCCTGGAAGATCGCAATGGGCATGCGTGAAGGTCAATCCTACACGCACCTGGTTGACATCGTCATGAAGGACTTCGACCGCTTCGCTGACTTCATGAGCCGCGACGACTCCACCCCGAAGAAGCAGTCCACTGGATCCAAGGGCAAGTTGGAACCGGCAAAGGGCTATGGGAAGTCCCCCAAGGGTCGAGGCCCCCATCGCTCTCAACCCTATGGTCGTCAACGGTGGAACGAATCTCCGGCGACCAATTGGAGCTCTTCACCGTCTTGGACATCACCTGCTGCTTGGCAACGATCCTCCACCACCGGCTCTCCCCCGAAGTGGTCTCCCTCATCGGACTCTTGGCGGTCGGGGCCCGATGAGAAGTTCTATGAGAAGAAATAGGGACAGCACGGGGTCGGGGATGCGTGCTTTCCTGTTTGGATCACAGGCTCTGGCAGTCATGCTGCCAATAGCTGTCTGGCAAGTAGACCATTGTGCTATATGCCATTTGAACAAATAGATTGTTTTTGTAGAGCATTGTCCAAAATTGATAAAGATTTAATGCTTTAATGATTTCAAAAAACGCATATATATATATAAACTATGAACAACACCTTTTCTTTTATTTTTCATAATTTTCATAATTTTCAGAATTTTGATTTTTTTTCCAAAATGTTTGGAATTGAAGTTGATGGACAGGTGGACAGTGGACATTGAAAGTTGAAGTGGTAGGGTTGGCAGTTGGCAGTGGGCACCGGGCACTGGGCACTGGGCACTGGCACTGGGTAGACGGTAGAGGCCATCCCAATTCAGTTCTTTCGAGTTGCGGATATCATCCGCGCTCTTACGTGTAGTTTTTCAAAGGTTCCGTTCCGCTTTGTTATGTTGTTTGATTAGGTTGATTTGTTAATCCGGGATTTGGGATGAAGTCGCTGCGCTTGTGTGAGTGAATTGTGATTTGTGAGTCTCATTCATTGATGTTCTGGATTCTGGATTGTTGATTTTGTCACAAGCTTTCCGGTTCAAAGTTCAAAGTTCAAAATCGCTCATCGAAAGGATGATCAGACTGATCAGAAACAAAATTTGCAAACTTTGCATTGCGGTGTAATAACTTGTTTGTTTGCTCAATTTTGATGACTGATGATTTTTGATAGTCAGGGATACACCTCTACTATTACTATCATGATGATTGTTGGTCTCGTTGATTGCATGCCAGTTCGGTCATTAGATCATTTTATCATTCTCCGTAGCCTTTAGTCAACATGGTCAATGATTGGTGACGACTCGGTGACCAATGATCATGAGAGATAGTTCATTGTGATTACATAATCATTTACCATCAAGGGGTTAAATGATCGCAAACCAATGGGGTTAATGAATAACCATAATCAAGGTTATATGGTTTTCTTTTAATCATTCTGCTTACTCCAATGCTTCATCAATGGTGAGTCAATAGTTAGCTAAGCAATTCACAAGCGTAAGGAACCAAGACCAAGATGAGTCATCAAGAGACTTGGTGGTCAACAGATTGATATGCATCAAAGAATCATGAATGAATCATTATCTTCATCAATAATCATAATCATCAGGAATATCATGAATCATCATGATAAATCATCAATCATCAATCAATCACAATACTTCATCATAAAGAATCAAAATCATCAGAAATCATCAATCATTATGATGTAGCATCAATCAATCATCAATCAATCATCATCAGAAATCATCAATCAATCATGATAGTTTATCACAAATAATCAGCATCATCAGAAATCATCATGCATTATGATTTATCATCAATCAATCATCAATCAATCATCATTCATAATCATCAATCATCAATATTCATCAATTGAAGTTGATGGACAGGTGGACAGTGGACATTGAAAGCGGTAGGGTCGGCAGTGGGCACCTGGCGGATGGTATAGATTAGATCATCTCCCCCCCAATTCTTTAGGAGTTGCGGATGTCCGCGCTCTTGGGTGTAGTTTGTTAATTTGGGATTTGGGAATGTAATGAAGGCTATTTATAGCAGATGATTGTCGCTGCGCTTGTGAAACTTGTGAATTGGATTTGTGCTCATTCATTACATTCATTGATGGAAGGACCCGTTCTGGATTGTTGATTTTGTCACAAGCTTTCCGGTTCAAAAATCGCTCATCGAAAGGATGATCAGAAACAAAATTGCAAAGAAAAAATCCAGTAGAGACTCGGAAAAGCAGACTTCCTCTGCGTCTGCGCCTGAGCCGGAGCTGCAGCATGGGGATGCTTCCTTGTCTTCCTCTTCTTCGGATCTTCTTGGGAGTGAAAGTCACAGTGAAAGTCCTCCGCTCTTCGATGCTTATCCGCCTTGCCGTAAAGATGTGCCAGCCAACGTGGATGACCCAGCTTTTCCTATTCCTTGCCATTGGAAGATTGTTGTTCGCAACCGAGTGTACAAAGTTCCTGATTTTTATTTCACAGATTCCCAGCATTGTGAATATTGCGATTGTTTTTATTGCGTTTTGCTGCGGGAAAATCCTGGTGTAGAGATGGTGCCGCTTGAGGATGAAGCAATCAAGATTGATTAGTGCAGCAAATACAATTAGCTTTTGCATCATTGCATCTTGCCAGTACAGTGCATAAACAAGTGGCAAATAGCTGCAATTTCAACTTGACTGTTGAGTAGCTCTGTCGCTTCGATTTCAGAAACTTTGCTTGGCTGTTTCAAAATGTTTTGGGGGAGAGCAACTGCTGGGCAAGTGAGCGCTGTGTGTAAGATCCAGGCATGTTCCAGGAGTAATTTCACTAAGTCCTTCCTCGCTGCCTTGCCTTGTGTGTTCCTTGTGCGTCTTTGGACGCCAGGGTTGTTGAAATTTGGTCGGTGCTGCAGCGTTTCAAATTTCATTTGTGGAAAAATCACGGCGACAACAATGGAAAATGATTGTGTTGAAATTGTCAACTTGTAATGTAGGTTACAAATGAGACATTCAGTTGAAAGCAACAAATCAAAATGACAGAAGTGACAAATTGCATAATGATCAGCGAGAAAGTTTTGAGGAAACAGAGTGACAACAATAGTCAGATATGGTATGGCAACGGGCGCTGATGGTCCACCAACTTGCTGGCTCTGGATTTGCACGCATGGCAATGCTCAACGTTGGGGTGATCGAAGATTTGGTTCCTATGCGACAGATTGGAACGCTTGCAGCTTGCAATGTGCCACCGAACCTCCCATTGGAATTGGCGCTGATTTAGTGCTTGGGATTGCAGAGGTGCAGCCAGGATTTGTATATAATATTCTGAAGATTTTGGAGCAATCAGAGCAGATGCAGCATCGATTTTGGAGCTCAGTGTTTTCCAGTTCCTTGCATGGGCGGCTTTATTTTTTCAAGGCTGTCAATTGCAAAGCTTTCGCGTTTCAAAGTCCATTGCCATTGCCTGTGATTGAAAAAAAAAGACTCAAAACTTTCTTCGGCGAGCTAGATTTTGGATCGCCTTTTCAAATGGCAAGAGAGGTTGCAGGGCAGGCGAATAATATTATACCAGATGAGATTCTAAAGTTGGCGTCCCAGTCACACTTGATGGTGCGGTTGCCTGCTTACTTTGCGTGGGAGTTTGCGCGTGGTAGATTCCAATCTTTTTGCTTGCCAGATCCTTCCACAGATGATTTGTTTCATTCTGGAACGAGGCAAAGGTCGCGCATGATTGGTTGGTCTTTCTGGCCAGCGGCTTTGCAATCTTTTGATCGCCCGCCTTGGATCGGTGAAACTGAAGAATTCAATTCAGAGAATGCTGAAAGCATTGCAAACATCATTCGTTCGCTTGCGACCCGGACTTCGAGTGATGAGGAGGAAGTGGTTCATGAGTGTGCCAGGGCTGTGGCCTGCTTGATGCGGGTGAAGGAAGAAATGCTTAATTTGAATCCCTTTCTGCAATTGCAAGGACGCGTCAATACAGGGAAACTTCCGTACCAAAGTGTGTTTCTGATCAAAACTCTGTTGATGGTCAATCATTTTCGGGATGCCAGTGACTTGAAGCAGGTGTTGATCAAGGCCATCGAGATTGCTCTGCCCAAATCATTGGGAGTTGAAATAGTGGCTCGCTTCTTAAAGGATGGCAGGGATGGCGTTGATGTACCCTCTCCTACAAAAATTGCCCGGGCACGTTTCATTCTTGATGTGGCCTTCATGCTTTACAATCGTCAACAAAATTCAACTGCTCTTGCAAGTGGAAAGACATTTCGTTGGGCAATGGTGGATTCCTCAGTGCAAGGCCATTTTAATTTGGAGTTGCTTCGTATCATTTCCCTGCGTGAATGGAATGCTTTGGAGGTAATGAGCCTTGGGTATGAAGCAGTCACGGCCACTCAGTTGCTTTTGGACAACGGTGCAGATTATTCAATGGATGATTGGGAGACATTTTTGCACCATGAGTGTTTGCGAACCAGTTGCATTGCAGGAAGGTTAAAAGTGTCACTTTTTCCGGCAGTGGCCATTGGAAACCAGCAATTGTATCACAAATTGCATGCCGTGGCGCATGCGTTGTTTCTGGAAACAGGCTCCCCTGATTTGTTGCAGCGATACGCTTCTGAAATTTTGGCATTCTGCACAGACCAAGGCACTGAGTTTTCCTTGCCAAAGATTCCACCAGTGCCACTGCAGTCCTTGTTTGGTTTTCTTCGCATGATGGAAGAAGAAGATATGGCTTGGGCACCAGTGTTGCAGGACAATCTTGTGGATGAGCAGCGGGACCAGAGGCAGCCATGCATCGATTTCTCAAAGGCATCTGGAATTGCTGGACTCCTACATATTATTCACAACAGTAGTTCTGATTTGGGGAAATCCATGCAATGCTGGGATGTGCTGATAAATCAGTTGGGGCATGTCAGCCGCTTATTGCGAAAACGTGATTCAAAGACTCGTTTGTTGGAAGCTTGTTTTGGTGATGCAGTGGGCAGGCATTTTCATGTTCAAATTCGATCTTTCCAAGCCAAACTTCACACAGGTCGATGGGGAAGTGTTGCGACTTGCATTTTGGAACTATTGGAATTGGAAACTGTGCTTCGCTTTGGCTGGGATGCTCAAAGGTACACACAACATCGGGGTGGAATGCCTATGGCTGATGACGGAAATGCAAACCCTTTCGGAGTTGATGTTGCAGTGGTTGATTCTGCAATATCGTCCAATTTGTTTTGGGCTCGATTGCGTATGTTGGAGGTCTTTGCAAAAGTGATTCAGGAGAGCTTGCGCTGGGCAGAATCTTGCCCTTGCCAT
Organism: Symbiodinium kawagutii; assembly: GCA_009767595.1. NCBI lineage: Eukaryota > Dinophyceae > Suessiales > Symbiodiniaceae > Symbiodinium > Symbiodinium kawagutii. Next base: position 551,509 of record VSDK01029115.1, on the reverse strand, counting down.
GATGCTTTTCATCCATCAGAGAATTTTCCATGGATTCCTCCAAGAGCTTTCAAACTATGGGCCGCTTGTCCGTTGAGAGGTTGCCGCGCGCCCGAACTTAGTGCAGGAAATTTCTTGCAAAATCTTGCAACATGGCTGGACAAAGGTAATGCCACATTGCTGGCGTCCCTTCCACGAGAGATTTCAGAGGAGGAGAAGCGGGACCTTTTGTTTGATTTCCAAGCTGGTCGCAATCATCTGTTTTTTGTATTTACCCTGAGGCTGAGCCATTGGCAGGACGATTATCCTTTCAAAATCTTTGCGTGTGCTCATCCTTCAGAAAGGATAAGAAAGGAATGTTTGAAAAGATGTCTCGAACAAGATCTTGAAAATGCAAATTATTCTGCCCTTTTGGTCGAGCTGCAATCAAGTCCTGTCTTTGAAGAAGCATTGGCATACATTGATGGAGATTTGGAAGTCAAACATTATCGGCAATTATCAAAGTTCTTGGCGAAATTGTATTTTTGTCCAACTGCAGAGCGAGCAGTGGAAGGTGATCATGCGATAGTGCACCGAAAAATCAAATTGGCTCCTAATCACACGATGGGATATGTTTCCTTGACCCGGCGAATGGCAAGCATTCAGCATCTTTTGGATAAAGATACATCTAGCTTGAAGGACTTGGCAAATCTCATGGACCAGGTACATTCCCCAGCCCTTGTGCTGAAAGAATTGGGATTGAGTGGCCATCCATCAACTGCACTGATTCAACACTACAGGGACCCAATGCACGGCAAGATCGTGTACCATGCAGATCCTGCAACACTTTTCCGTGTTGCGCCAGCCTGGGATGATTTGATTCCTCCTGATGATCCTTCAAAGGATCAGAGAAAATGCCTGGGTAACTCTGAACATTCTACTTCGGCTGTAGCAGACATTGTTCCTGTTGAAGAAGCACTTCTTGAAAACAATCAGCGCATTGAAGAAGCTGTGAATAACGTGTTCCAACGGTATGCTTTGCAAGCAATGAAAATGTGGTTGGACCAATCTGGAGAACAAGAATCAAATACCAGATATGTGTATTCAATTCCTTTCTGCTCTAAGGCTGTGAAATCATGTGGGCGAACAATTGGGGCAGAAAGTTTGCAAGCTGCACTATCTCAGAGAGGGCAATTGTTTTTGCAAATTATCCGCAAAGGTGTGGGTGACATCAAAACGCCAGTGCGAAACACTTTCAATCGTAGCAATTGGGCTGTGTCATTTTTGAAAGTTTTGAGATACATTCCTGAATCGAGCGTGGTTATCTTGGATAGTTCTCCAATTTCGTGTACCGGTGCAGATGGTGCGCTGCCTTTTGTTCTTTGTTTGGAGGCTTTGCCCTTGGAAGCTTTGATGCGGGTCAGGAGATGGGAAGTCGATTCAGAGCTATTATATTTCATTGATGGCGAAGATCACACAGCCATTTTGTCGAAGCTTTTGTCCGAGGGAGCTTGGGTTGCCGATTCTGAAAGTCAAGAATCCTTGTTGGCTTTGCAACGTCAAGGGTTTGCAGAAGCTGACAGCAGTGGCTCCTGGTTGATGACAGAGAATGGGAAAAAAGCCGTGAATGTTGCTTACAAACTTGAAGGGAGTCGTTGCAAGAAGATTGTATCAATTCGCGATGACATTCAAATTGAGAACATGGAGGTGATAGAGTTGATTTTGCAGTTGCAAAAAGATGGTTGGGAAATGTTCCTTGTGGATAAAACACAAAAAGCGGAAATCAGCAGCAAGTCTTATGTTCATCAAAATGAGGATTGTGAAAAAAAATGGTACCAGCTGAAAAGTACGAATATTGTGTGCAAAGAATATTTGATAGCCTTGGTAAAGGCAAGTGAACACCTGCAGCCAGTGCCTCATTTGCAAAAGACAGATGTCTACCGGCAAATTCTTGGAATGCAAGTATCCAGATCTTCGAAGAAACGAGGAGCATTGCATTTTGTACATGATGAGGATGTGTGGTTTGATGAAAACATCTTGAAGGATGTGAAAAACCCAGGCAAGCGTGTGCGAAGAACATCTGTGCAGGCCATGCTTGAAATGGATGAAGCTTTGATGGGTTCAGAAGGTACTGCTGACCCCGTTGCGGATGAAGACATTGCTGATGAGTGCCTGGATGAAACAAATGAAGAAGGTGAACATTCAGCAGAACATCCAGACGCTGATAGCTCTTCATCATCAGACTCCAGTTCTTCCAGCAGCCAGCAGTCAGGTGACGGAAGTGCAGAATCCAGTTCAAGTTCAAGCTCCAGTTCTGATTCTGGTTCTGACGCAGCAGGAGCTGGCACCTTGGAGCATGGGGATGAAAGAGCAAAAGCGCTTCGTGAAGGCATTACAAGAAATCAAAATGTTTCTCAGATGTGGGGCAAATTTCGCTTTACTCCAACAAAAACAGGATGGCAAATCACTTGTCCAGACCATCAAAGTCATGGAAAAGCTCATTGCACCAAGACGCGGTCCAATGCAATTCAAGGAGAGGCTTCAGCTCGTCAGATGTTGAAAGCGTGGGCGTTGTGGTCGACGCAAGCTGCCAGCAAGGATGATCATCAAAAACGGGTTTGGCAATTGGTATTGGATGCTGATCGCAAGAAGACTCTTCCTTCTGAGGATGTTCTGGATTCTCAGGTGCAATCGCAATCAAGCGGCAGCGCTGCCAGTTGAAAAGGGAGTTTGATGCAGATGAATGTACAGAATTTTCAATTCCATCCAAGTATCCTGACTGGCTAGAATATCATAGAATCACTGGGGCAGTGAACAATCCATTTTGGGGGGCTTAACGGTTTTGGTGCCGCTTTGAATTCACCAAGATCTTTTGTATCGTTGTGATGTATGGAACAATCTTAGAACTTTTGAAGTCTTCGGAGTTTGTTTGGATCAAGGAAACGTAGCTGTTTGGATTCTGCCTTGTTTTGGCAAAATGGATGCGCCAGCGACGGCGGCCAATCCTCCTCACTTCCTCCAGGAGAAGGTAGGCTTCAAGATGAAGGAGGTTGTGACTGTGGAGGAGTTGAAGCGAAGGTTTCCTGGCCTGAGAGACGAGGACATCGCGAAGGCCTGTGGACCGTTTGTGATCACGGAAACCAAGAGGTACGTGGTTCAGATCGAGACTGAAGCAGCGATGCAATGACTTGCGTCACGTCACGCGAGCTGCCTCCAAGTTGCAGGTCCAGCCTCGATCTGAAAGACCACGTTGTGCTTCTTTCGGTTCGGATCTGGACTCGCGCTCTTAAACTTAGCATCCACCGACCTTCCTGGCGTTGAAATGGAAAAGCAGTCAGCAGTCTGCAGTGCCTGCAGTGCAATTCAACAAGTCAAAGAGTTTTCAATGAATTTGGGCAGGAAATCATAAAATTGTTTCAGAGATTGCAATTTCAGTCATGTGTGTCTTTTTGTCAATTTTGTTTCGAGCAATTTCGAGGAACTTCGAGCAACTTCGAGCATTCTGGAAATTATGAAAATTCTGAAAATCTCATGGATCGAATAAGGTGGTTGTGTGCATGATCAGTGGTGTCTTTGAACTTGTGTTTGGAGAAAAGCTTTGCGGTCTGACCGCAAGCTTTTCTTGATATGTTTGTTTGTGATGCAGTGGCTCAGAATGGATATCTTCAAAGGATGATACATAGATAAAAAATATTTCACGCAGAACAAGAATGAAAACACAAATCATATGCAATATTTGTCATCCAATAATGCTATACAACTATCAGGCATCATAGACACATGACTCAACACTTCAAAGCAGCCTGGATTTTCCTGTGGGCTCCTTCAATGTCGTCCAGTTCCTCCTCCTCGTTGGTGGACATCGATATACGGAGTGATGAAAGTAAAGGAGGAGAAGATGTGGTTTTGAATCTCCAGATCAAAGCCACGCATCTTTGGAATGCATTTAAAAAGGAACGCAGACGCCAGAGAAAAAAGAAAAGACGCAGGAGGGAAAGGAGACAGGAGGAGGCCGAAAGGAAGAAAGCGACCATGGTGGATCGTGGGACCTCGATGTCACGAAGCATTTCAGCGACGTCGCGAGCTGATGATGACGAATGTCCCACTGACATCGAGGCAGCTATGGACTTCGAGCGGCAGTTGCGTGGAGAGATAGAGGTTCCAACGGTGGTGCCAACGGTGGTTCCGAGCCCGTCAACAGCCTTGCGTGACGAGCAGCTGCAGGAGGAGCACACTCCCACGACAGAAGAGTGTGCTGGTGCTGCTGAGAGTTTCTTGAAAGCATTTTGGTTGTGATCATTATCAATCATTTGCGAACACTTGTTTTTGGTAAGGTTTGGCCAAGATTGCGGAAGCGATCGCAGTGGAGCCAACCACAGGGCCGGGGGGGTGGGGCCCTGCCAGTGTGTTGCACCTTGGACAATTCATTTTTCTTGGCTTACCTGTGCTTCAGAGAGTAGATGTAACATTATGATTGATTTGAGTCTTGAGTAAATTTCACATCACTGAACATATTGAAGGCAAACTCTTGCTGAACCTCCTCCTGAGACGCCTCAAGAGATGCCTCAAGAGATGCCTCAAGAGATGCCTCAAGAGATGCCTGCTGAGAGGCACACAGATATGAATGTATGAAGGAACTGTTCATTTTTGTTGTATTTGACACTTGCGAGGACGTCTGAACCAGTGGAGGTAAAGCCAGAGGTGACAGATACCGTTGAGGAGAGCTGTGCAGCTTCGTCGTCAGCTTCGGGACCTATGCCTACACCTGATGGGTCGCTCTGTAAACATTGATCAACTCACTTGCTGTGCATGCCAGCGTTCTGAACGCGGCATTCAAGATTGTGACTTGCAGGAACATTTTGATTTTGCGTTATGTTTGAATGAGGCTTCATGCTCCAGCTCCACCTCCTGCTGTTGTGGCTGCGGATGAAGAGGCCGCCCCAACGTCCTCTGCAGCTCCCCCTCCTGCTGTTGTGCCTGCGGATGCAGAGGCCGCCCCAACGTCCTCTGCAGTGCCAGACTCTGCAGCGGTTGCACATGATGCTGGTACTGCTGATACTGAGCAGTCTGATGAAGAGCTACTTGTTTTAAAGCTTTATTTGCAGTATGTAATCTTAAACAAGCATGTCTTCGTTTTCAAATAGATGAATCTGAGGCCGCCTGAAGGTGCTGCTCCAAAATCTAGAGCTACCTGTTCTGCTTTGCCACTCAGCTGCGTTATCAAGAGTTGTCATTTCATCATGTTTGCATCAATTGTGCTGCATTTATGTAAGGTCAAATCGAGCATCGTACAGGATTATCCATGGAAGAGACAAGCCCAGAGGAGGAAAGCGTAGACGCCGCTGAACTTTGGATTCTTGATTGCAGATTGTTTGCAAGTGTTGCTCATTTTGATTGGTTTCATTCTATTAAATAGCTGAGTGATTTATTGTTTGATACATTGTTATTTTTATATATAAATATATAAGTTATGTTTGTTTGTAACTTTTTATGTATTTTTTTCAAAATTGTTGAATGGTGTCAAGATGTTTGGATTTGTTTAAAGGTTTTAATGTTTAGTTTTGTGATTTTCAACTTCATTAAAGTTATTTGAATTTTTTTAAGACATACAAATTATGAAAATTATGAAAAAATATGAAAATTATGAAAATCATAAAAATTATGAAAATTATGAAACTCAATATATTTTCTTTTCAAAGTAATCTTTTTCTGAAAATTCTGAAAATCTGAAATTTTCAGAATCAATCAACATTAAAGATGTTGATATTTTTTCATAATTTTCATAATTTTCAAAACACACACATTAGATATACATATGATTGAAAAGATGATGTGAATGAAAAAGCATTATTATTCATCAAGAATAGATTGGTCTTTTTTAATTGTTATCATATTTTTTATATGAATGTTTTCTTTGCTGCTGTGTGAAAGATAATTTGTTTGATTGTACTTTTGTTTTTGTTCTGAAGAATTTGCTTGAGGAACCTGCAGATGCAAGATGTTCTTGATCCCAGAGCTGGATGCTGGAAAACATTTTAGTTTGTGCGCTGCAGAAGAATGCATTGTAAGCTATTTGAAAAGCATTCAGAAGTTGTAGTGTTGTTGCTGCTCACTTGTTTGTGCAATGCTTGCGTTTTCAACGCAGCAGCATGCTTGCGTTTTCAACGCAGCAAACAGATTGTATTCTTGAAATATAGCATCAATGTGACATCATATGATTGAGTAGATGTGATGCATATATTTCTACATTGCTTGTGCAAGTGTCTTTTTTTCTCAAACCAGATAGAATCCTTTTTTTTGCTGCCTGCTTCACTCATGGGAAAAAGGGCATCTCCCAAGAGTGATGGAACCTCTGCAAAAGCCAAGGCAAAGGGTAAGGCCAAAGCTGGTCCACGTGCAAATCCCAGCTCCAAGGCGATGAGCGAGGACGAACTGCGAGAGTACAGGGATTTGCACAGCAAGTTGACGTACAGAAAGCAGTGTGGAGTTGAAGGTGCCAGCGAAGCCTTAATCCAGTTGAAGACGAACCGAGAGGAGATCATTGGGAAATTCCGAGGTGATAAGACACTGTCTTGGTTGACTTGTAACTTGAAGCTACACTTATTAAATTTTGATATGACTTTTTTAATCAAGAAAGTTATATGTTTTGTTTTGGGATTTTGCATCATTCAGGTATGACCGAGAGCCATGAGCACAAGGTGTCCTTTGGTAGCAAGAACGAGAAGGAATGGATGAATCACTGGCAGATCATGCAGAAGCTGGGCCTCACTGCCAAGGATGTACAAGAAT
>VSDK01029115.1:483955-529884 GCA_009767595.1 Symbiodinium kawagutii | reverse complement strand
CATTCCTGCCCTTTCTTTGGAATTTCAAACGATGGGTTGTGGTAAAGCATACATCTACACTAGCGTTTTGCTCATTGGATCAAAGCATTGAAAATGAAGAGGACATACATTGCAAGCTCGACATGATCAACACTCCCCATATGTTAGTTGGAAAGGTTGGCTTACATGCTGCAAAATTACTTTGCCAATATCTCTCACTATCTAAAACAGAAGTCGCTTGAAACGACGATGGCAACGGTCATGATCACAGCAACAATATGCGAGACCAAGTGGAATCGATACAAACCTCCGGTCGATGTGACATTTCTGGCTCCGAGCCATGGCAAGCAGAGCTGGTGTGTGCCATCGAGTCTTCCAGTCGATCAGAAGACTTCCAGGTGCAGCAGACCAGGAAGGTTTGACATGACCCATGATAATGGTCAGGAAATTTACCTTTAGAGCGACATTGTGGGTCTACCAGTAGTTGGCAAACTTTCTTGACTACGGCTTTTGAATCATGATATGCTGTTCTGGAAAAGATGGAGAGGTGATACAGTAGCCTATGCCCTCTGTCAGCCATCCAAGAGGGAGTTGTAGGTTTTGGCCACAGTCTCGTCTAAAAATTGCAGAGTTTCAGGTCGCTCTTGGTGGGTGCTGACTTGCTGCCCTTGCAAGGTGTTTTTTCTCAGCTGTCCTTCTGCGTTCTTTTTTGTTGATCAAGTGTTTTCTGCGGGGATGGCAGGCTGGTCACGCGTTTTCACACGTGGCTCGTATCAGCGTACACAGTTTTTTGTTACAATTGTATGGTTACATGAGATTGCATGAGTTGTCATAAAAGGCGGAATGTTCGTCATTATTATTTTATTCAATTATGTTCAAATTTTGATTCCAAGTGCATGCGTGCATGTTTTCACATAAACCCTACTCTATGGCAAACATGGCAAGAACATGCCATACCAAAATCATGTCTCTAATCATTCGAGACAGTCTTGTTTTTCGGACATTGCAGCTGGATGCGGTTCTGAAAATCACCTTTCGTGGTAACAGCGGCACTTTTTGCATGCTTTCATTTTCATTTCATGGATATAGGAATCATGGTGGCTCTGTTGGTCGACATATGCCGGCTATGTGCGATAGGAGAAAGGTCCTCAGCGCATTCATACATTGTAAAAACACTAAAAGTGAGATGGTGGTACCCCTAAATCATTCACTGTTAGTCATCTATAGTAATAAACCATTTCGGGGGTACCTCTATTTTGAGAAACACCCACGTGCGCCAGGGTAAGTCAGTCACGTTCCCACAAAAATCCACAGGACAGAAAGAACCATTTGTATCGATTTGTTCTTTGGCTTCATTAGGAAACCAAATCCACTCAAGAGAACACCCAGTGATCAGGTCATCCATTCTTTGTTTCAATTCCAAACATGTGCTGACACATTTGTCAAAGAAACTTCTCACCTTCGCAGGATCACATTTTCTCCTCTGAGAAACTCTGAGGCCAGCGGAGCTTCAGCACTGGTATCTTGGGGGGCTTCGGCGATGCCAGCGATGTGACAGATGATGTGCCCAACAAGAGGCCATTTTGCTGCCGATCTGATGCACGCAGTTTGAATTGCGTGCTTGTTTGGAATCCAAGTCAAGCGATATTCACTGTGCTCTTGATAGTCAGAAAATAGCAATGAGGCTCTTGAAATCCGCATGGCATTTTCGTTTTGGCTAGGTGTCCATGGTGGGTCAGTGAACACCCAAATAAAGATATGTGTCTCCTCAAGCTTATCTCGATTAATCTTGACGCAGGATTTTCTTCTTTTGCAGACGGCTTCATGTGACAAGGGAAGCCTTTTCAGCCAGGGATGCGCAGTTGGCAGAGATCCTGGGCTTTGTGAAGAAAGGTCAGCTCCATGGGCAAGCTGGGTTGAACAACCCAAAAGGTAATTGATGCTTTATTAGGTCCCCAAATTGAGGATTTTCAGGACAAGGATGGACATGACGCATTTGGTAGTTTTGTTTTGCGAGGCAATGCTTAAACCTTTTTGGAAAGACGCGACGGACAAAATTTTGGTTGAACACTTTATGTTGTGCTGTACAAGTTGGCATTGATTGGGCGTGGGGCGGAAGTGGATGCAATTGTTTTATGCTTTGTGTTCCAGCTGTGGCAATGGATTAAGACCGCTATTTGTGTTTATGTGTGGATGTATTTCGTTGTAGACAGCCATTGTTTGGATGCTTGTGAGACCCTGTGCTTAGGCTTCCACGTGATCAAATGTATTTGAGAACGATGGTTGTCCCAGATTGTCCCAGGATTTCAGCTGATCCACCAAAATGTTCAACAGCATCCAGAATCCAGATCCATCAAGATGTTCAAGAGCATCCAGTAGTGGTTCGCACATTTCGTAGGACGAATGGATCGTGCCCTTCAACTTGCAGCTCCCTTGGCCGAAGCTGCAAATGCTGCGCCTGCACAGTTCTTGGCTGAACAGTGTTCGACACGCGCAGCAGAAGCTCGGCAGCCTGCGACTTCTTCCAGGTAAAGCTCTTTCTACTTCAGATATTTCAGATTTGAATCCGGTTTCAATGCGAAAGATTGAGAAATGATATGAAATGATATGAAATGATATATGAAATGATAGGCTGATCCATTCCAGCAACCACCAGGCAGCAAAGCTTGCTGCACCGTGGCTCCTCTCCGCTGAGGCAGCCTACTGCAATAGCAAAGAAGCTCAGGAGATGGCGGTGCAACTGGTGGTGGCTGGAACCACTTTCGACATCCCGGGTGACTGAGTTGAAATAAGGACATTTATTGATTCATCGAGGTAAGACATACTGAGAGTTGAAATTTGACATTCATCAAGGTGAGAGATTGGAAGCATTTGGAAGCTAGCTAAGAGATTGGAAGCATTTGGAAGCTAGCTGTACTAAGAATAGCAAAGCTTTGCAATGAGATCATCAACTGCATACTCTATTATACTCTTTCAATTTGAGTAGTCATACAGTGGATCAAATCATGGGATATGTTTCAGATGCGCTGCTTGACTGATTTGGTGTTCAACCGTTACTCATCAAGGTCGAGATGTGAAGCTGATTCGTCCACGTCAACTGGTGGAGGGCTTTTGGCTACGGAAGGTAAGTGACGTCTACGACATGGCAGATGGCCAGCCAGAGGGCATTGGGGAGCTGGTCAAGAGTTGTAGTTGGAAGTTCCATGATATGAAGGTCGAATGGTAAAAGATGCAAAGGATTTGAACAGCTTGAGTATCCAGAGAAACTGTGTATACATCCATGTAGTATCCATGTACATCATGGATCTTGATGGCACGTTGAGCTCTATGGCCCCTTGGGGTTTGATGCCGTTGGCCTTTGGAGGTTGGTCACCTAGGTCACCAGGCGTGGAAGTGACATTTTTCGACCTGCGAGGCTGTCGGCGCTTGGCCAAAGCTGCCCTGGCGCTGGGTGGTGAGGCACTAGGGTGATGTGATGTCAGCCTTGAGGCTTGAGGAATAAACACTAGTTAATTGATGTTGATTGTGATTACTGATTTACTGTATATAATGACAAGAAGAATTAGCACTGGTTAATTGATGTTGATCGTGATTACTGTGATGAAAAATGGTGGTTTATTATGAAAACTGTGAAATCTGTGGATGCAGTCATGGTTTGACATGCTCTGACTGTGATTTTCTAAGTTTATGGCACAATGAAATGTATCAATGACTCAAACTCTTGAAGAAATTGGCAGCCATCAAGTCAGCCTTTGCCTGACTCGCAAAGTGAATCTCTACCTGCCTTTTTGAAATGAGTTTGCCCTGTACTTAGCCAATATAAGGGTATTTCTTGATTGCAAAAATCAATGAGTCAGGGATAACTTTGATCAAATCTTGGCTAGATGTTAGGGTTTCCATGGGTTACCCATTTTTTCAAACATATGTTTTCTCATTCAAAACATCGTTATCTATCAAGTCACTGCCATAACATCACAGTGTAGGCCTGGCCACATGCAGCTCGAGATTGGCAACTACACGCGCGCTGCTCTGTGCTACGCCACTGGGCGACATTCGAAGCAGATGATTTGAAAACAAAACGAAGTCATTGAAGTTATAAGGTCAGTTATCAGATGACTTCAAACTAAGTCAGATGATTTGAAGGTGAAGCTTTTGAAGTCATTAGTTTTAAATTGAATTTTGAATGGACTTGAATTCAAACTTCACCAAACCATCTTGAGAGGTCTTCAGACCTGCCAAAGCCAAGCAGTGTTGCAAGCGCCGCATGGCTTAATTTCCCTTTGGCCTTGTGTCGTGTAACTGTGGGATTCATCAGCTGTGGGGCGGGCTGGCTGCCTTTGATTACTGTAACACATGGATGTACAAAACATGGATCTAAGAATGATCTAAGAGGTACCTTTTCATATGATCATCATGGATCTAAGAGGTATCTTGAGGTACCTCAGAGGTACCTGATTGGTACCTTTTTGATACCTTATTCATATCTTTTTTCATATCTTTTGTGCTCTTTGTTTTGGGACATTCTGAGGTACCTCGGGAAGCGCATCCAAGGGGATGGAGTCCTGCTGCCACGGCTTCCTACTCTATGGGCCATCTTTGTGAAGTCAGGACCAGTGGCAAGGTGAGTGTGGCATGTTGAGGGCCCAACTTTTTTCCACTTCTGATGTACTACATTGTAGTGATTCTATCTTATGAATACCTTATGTATTATTGTGCTGTGTTATGCTGTAGTTGCAGTTATGTTATGTTTGGACCGCGGTCGGACGTGGATGGCATCAACACCCGCATCACACCTGCCTTCCAAGCAGTCCTGCAAGGAAATCATTTGCGGGAGTCTTTGTTAAGTGGCCTGGCCGAGAGGCTGCTTTGCGAATGGCTACGGGCACTGAAAGCGCAGTTGTGAGGTCTAAATGCACAATGAAATGATTGATGCAACATGATGGATCACGATGGAACACGTTCAACTTCTGAGGCTTCAAGTGTGTTTGTTTCAAAGGGCACAGCTAGTCAAAGATATCAAGGCTGCAGAGCTAGTTTACAGGGTTTGTAATGAAAATAGATTGGATGCTGTCATGAGTTTTGATTTATTGATTGATTGATTGGTTGATTGATTGATCGATTGATCGATTGAGTCATCGATTGGTCGATTGAGTCATTGATTGATCTCAAATCAGAGAGCAATATCGATGAGCTGGCCTAGAGTAGATTGTTTTCGCTTAAATGTGTGTTGAGCTCTGCATCGCCATCAGTTTTCACATGTTCATATTTTGATCATTTTTTATCATATCAACCCAACAAATATGGGAAAGAAAGCACTTTTGTACAAACCGTTGACAGTGGACACCCCAACAGAAATCATTTTGGGTGCTCGTTCATATCGGCAAAGCTTGCTGATTTCAAAGTTCAGCGTCAAGTCAAGAGGTGAAGTGAAGTTCCATCATGTGCCATTTTGCAGTCAGATGAGCCGTCAAACGAGGTCCAGAGCCCGTTGGTCCATTAGAGGTGCAGAGTGCAGACCTTGTTTTGGGGTAGATGTTTCCAGATGGGAAGTGGAGATGGGTCATAACCAAGAGCTAAAAAAGAGCAGCTGACCACCCGAACAAAGAATAACGGACCAGCTTGGTCATCGTCAGGGGTACAGGGTTCTGATCGAGAGCCACAACAGTTGTTTGCTTACTTTTGATTCTCAACCACCATAATCTGTTTGGACATTTTTTTCAGTAGCTACTTGTGACTTTGTGGTGTCATGATGCAATCATAATGAACTTTAAAATGCTAACGCATTGGCTACTGAGTCTATTTACTTAATGCAATCATTTCTTGTCAAATCATTTTTGTTCTACTCAACTCACCACAGTACTACACATAATAAAGTATATTTTTGTTGCACTAAATTCTAAGTATACAAAAGAATAGATACCTACTAGATATACCCAGCATGTAGGTAGCGAAAGTAGCACATTTAGATCACATCCATTATAAATTCAGTATCACAGCGAAAGTAAATAAATTTGTCTACTAAATTCATAATGGATACTAAATTCCTTATATTCCTTTTGTCTTTTTCTCTTTTTCTTTACTTCGACGCGTCGAGGCAGAAGGGGAGACGATGGAGACCTCGGTGGACTTCTGGCGGCTCTTGGCGGAGCGGCGACAGCGCGCGTCGGCGCGGCAGATGGAAATCCTAACGGTGCGCCCGGGCGAATGGGACTTGGGCGCATGATACATGTGACCCAAGTGTGACAGGCAAGACGACTTGTGACATCCTGCGATATTTTGTCATCATGATTATTGGAATTATTGTTGGATGATGGAGTATGGAAATGGTATTGAGAGCCTCCAAACCTTTGAATTCAAAGGTGAACGTTTCAACACTCTCAGTGAGCCTTTGCAGTGCAGCCTGTACGGCGTAGTTTTAAAGACCCGATTTGTTCGCTGTGCTTAGAGATTTGTTTGGCATCAGCTGAAGCCACCAGGAGTGCATCTCAGAGGCCGCAACCAGCCTATTCAATACTGAGGATGGCTTGGACACTCTGAACGCAAGGTTTGAGATTCACCGTAAGCTATATGATTCTCCTTTTGTGTTCTTTTGATTTTGAAACAGGACATTGTGTTGACAGAAGAATTCCAAGATCTTAGTTGAACATAGATAATCTTAGAGGATTTGTTCCACCTTTTTGAATGATTACTCAAGGATTACATTGATTACGTTTGCTACGGGAGATGGGCAGCAAATTTTGAGACTTATTTCATTGTTTTTCAACATCTCAGGATCTCCTTCAAGTGGCAGAAGGCATGTTTAAGGCGCGGTTGGACGAGCACATTCTCTTAGTCCAGACTCGGACCCTTGCTGCTGCCTTGGTTTTTCAGATGATAGGTCATTCGTTGAGCTGACGGAGTTCTTGAAACAACTACGGGCTGAATTCTTGTTGAGCAAAGCTTCCATATGCGCAGGTGGATTGCCCACCAGAGCTGCGTCAAGCTTCATTGAAAATTCTGCGTGACTTGGCAGTTGCGTTGGCAGGGCATTGTCCACTTGGGACATCTATAGGGAACCTGAGAACCTAGCATTGCCTACTTTGATTTACCCACTTAAGTGTTCTGAAATGACCTGAATTCAAATCCGATTCAGTTGCAATCAATAGGGAATAGCAATCCGCCAGTGCACATGTTCATGGCCCCTTCAAGCTGCAGTAACCTGATGGAGTGCGCCAGAGCTGCTAACGCAGATGTTTGTGTATGGGTGAAATTTGTGTGAGCTTTCAGTCTCCTAAAATGACGTTTTGAAAGATATCATGTTGCACACATTTGCCTACAAAACTAGCAGCACACGAAGGCACAAGGCACAACAAGTTCTGGACAGATGGCCTTGGAGTGAGGTGCTACTGCAATTGCCCTGAAGGAAAGGGGCTGAGCAAAGCTGTGAAGAACCGGGGAATCGCAGCTTTCCTTGGACTTCGGCGCGGCAAACTCCACGAGCCCGAAGTCTGTGCGGATTTTGACGCAGCTTCGGCGGTCCCATGGCTTGCGGCCATGGCTTCTAACAATGATGACTCGCGAGCTCCATCCAGATCCATCCAGATCACAGCCTCAAACTATTGCAGTATAGTGCAGTGCCTGCACGCAAAGGCTTCGGTTAAAACTGTGACTGCAACACGACATTCAGAGAAGATGCTTCGATTGGTCAAGGTGATCCTGGGAAAGTTCTACCAGGACTTCTGATACCTCCATGTGCCTCAAAAAAGCAGAGACTTCGCAGATTCAGCCAGAAAAAGAAACGCAAACAAGACGGGTTCCGTGACTCATGATATTATATCTCATGATTATTCTGAATGTCATACTGATGCGTTCATTTTCAAGGAGCAAGCATCAGGATGATGCATCAGTATGTTTGATTATTCACAAAGCTAACACTGCAGCAAGCCCTCACAGTGCACTGGTGGCCGTCAGGTGATGCCGCTGACGCCAAAGGCAAATCCATCTGCTGGAACAGCATTATCAGCACATATCAATCACTACCAAGAACGAAGTGTACAATACGTTCGATATATGTTCAAGTAGATATAGTGAAAGCTGTTTGAGACTCTGGTTGGGCAGAGCTTGGCTGATTTCTGTGTGTGTTGCTACTGTACCCCGTGGCTGCTTTCAGGCAGCGGCAAGGGCAAAGCTCGAGCCCCTCCAGAATCTTGGCGACACCGTTGTGTGGCTGCAGCATGGCGACACCAGCACGCGGGGATCACTTGGCTCTCAGCTCCACAGAAATCTATGGCTTAATAGAGTAATGATAAGTATATACAGGTTATTACAAGTTGTTTTCATTTTAGGTAGCAGTCTAAGCACTCCTTATTCATCGTGAGGAGTTGAACTGCTCGGCATTACTAGTGTGATTCAGACATGTACTCACATTTACTGACAACAACAGCAACATCATCATCATCATCATCATCATCATCATCATCATCATCATCATCATCATCATGATCATCAGCATCATCACCATCGTCGTCATCATCATCATCACATTCATCATCACATTCATCATCATCAGGATCAATCCGGTCATCAATGCTACAGTAAAATAATCAGAGTTAATGGCGACATCACACGGACATCACATGGAGATCTCAATTTGGCCATAGGGAAACCATAGCGAAGCAATAGTGAATTCTCGACGGACTTGGCTGAGGGCGCTCCAAAGCTTAGCAGGAAGGAGCGAAAGAAGGCATCGATCGCAAGGCAGGGAAAGTGATGGGTGAAAAGCCTCTATTCATACATTGTACATGTTTACATATGTTTCAGAACTTGTTTATGTATATGTTTGTATGTTGTACACTTTGTATACATGTATCTATGTGTTGTTCTGTTGATTTTATCAGTTCCCATTAGTGCTGAGGAAGTTACAACTCGCCCGAAAATGTGGCCGGCTACCTTTTTTCAATGCTGCCGCACGGATTCCAATTCTGAAACCGCCTTCGCCGATCAGGTTTGTTTAAGGAAAACTTGCTGAACTGCTCAAGATGTTTCAGTCTGCCTTAAGGTGTTTATGTAATTATGGCAATGAAGCAAGACTATTTTGATTTTATGTTTGCATATGCAATGCTGAATGTTTTACTGTCATATATAGATACTTGTTGTCCACAGTCAAAGAAGCAGTCAGCCCTTCAAAGTCAATTGAAGTCGCCGGTGGTGACCTGGGTCACAACACATCCAAGTGTTGATCAATAGGCCATGCCAAGGCCAATATTTGTACGCAAAAAACGACACAATCAGCATTGCCAAATCCAAGCTTGCTGTGTTTGGTTGGTCACTGGCACAAGGGATGTCAGATGAATATAGCAGTCATCCCATGCTGTGTCCTCCTTTTCCAGGTGCAGTTTTTGACTTTTGACAGATGTATTTTTTTGTGCATGGGTTCGTGTGCGTGTGCGTTTCTATGTTTGCAGCTGGCATAGGCAAAGTAGATAAAGTGTTTGTTATTCTCGCTAGGTTTTCTCCAGTACAGCTCCCGGCTACAGCTGATGAGGTCATGGTCAACTTGTCAACAGGAAAATGACAGGAGTGCTGACGATTACATGTGATGTTCTTTTGGACATGTGCGCATTTGTGCTATGATCGTTTGACCAACAGCTATCCTCCAACAGTAAGTTTGCCCCTGCTGAATCATGGCAGCGGCAAGATTGCCCAGAAGAGTTTTGTTTGATTTCCATTGTGACATCGTAGTCAACCCATGTGGCCAGTAGGTAACCAAGAGGTTTAGTCCTCGTTCTTCCCGCTTCATGACTTTGGAATCAATGTCGGAGGGACCAAGACAAAAGCATCCAAGAGCCATGAATAGAACTCAGGGCATCCCAGTTCTGAACCTTTGCGCCCAGGGCCAAAGGCTTCATGCCGAAGACTGCCGAAGAGACGCCCAAAAAGCCTTCAGTGGCTCCGTTGGGACAGGTCCGGGTTCCTTTCCGGACATGTCTTGTGTGGGACATGTGAACTTAACATGAATTTCAGAAATGATTGTGAAATATGGTGTTTTTTCCACAGATTGTCATGGTGCTCGTTTGTGTCAGGTCAAAGTGAAGAAAGGAAAGAAGCGCCTGAGGCAAGTTTACAGACAGGTGTGTTCAATGATCATACACTCCTGCTGTTAGAGGGTTTGGCACTCATTAGAAAAGAATTGTTGAGACATCCTCAATATGACATATTATTATGCAGGGCTTTCTTGGGGGCAACTTGTGCTGTATTGTTAGTTACGTTAGCGAAACTACTATTGTGTCTTTCACGTTGCTGCTTGCTTATTTCTGGGGGTCTTGAATGAATGGGGGGGTTCCAATACTAGCAAAACAATTGTGCATGATGAACCGAGAAAATTGGTGATTGAGCCTGGATGCTATCTTGACACCTAGGCCGGGACAAAGCAAGCGAGAAGGAGGAACTGCAAAGGCTGCTCCCAAAGCGGAGGAGGCCAGAGGTCAAGGTTTGAAGAGATGTTTATAACATGTGGATATGTATATATTTATTGTTTCATATTTGTAAATACAAGATCAAAGGTGAGAAGGTACGAATCATCGTATGTGCAGCAAGGCTTTGTTATCAACTTCATACGTGCGATGCTGCACAATTATCAAACTTTGCTTTCTTTCAAGAGCGATATCAGGAGCACCCTAGGTGATTTTGCCTGTAGATCATGAACATATTTTGTGGATTATCGGGAGCATTGTTTTCAATCGGTCCTTCCGGGCGGGCAGGGGGGATGTGTATGGGATTCCATTTTGATAGCTTGACGGCAGGTCTTTTAAGTAAACTTGGCTCATTATGTTGCACTCCACTGCTGTACCATCCTTCAATTGGTCCGGAGTCCAGAGTAGAAAACCACAACAGCCCCACAGTTTGATCCCACTTCCAACACGCCCGTGTGTTTCTGCCTTCAGTCGATCAGCCAGGCTGCCAAGAAGAAACGGATCCGCGTGCGCAACAGGACGCGATGGGACACGGAAGGATTACAATAGCAGATGTAGCGCAAACTCGTCAGAGGTTAGCAGAAGACACCAGACCTCAGAGGAGATGCTGGTAGCAAGTCTCTTCAGAAACTGGGAAGGGAAGTGAGAATGAGAAGGGTGCCAAACTGGCCGCCATCCATGCATAGAGAAGTTGTCCTAGAAGCAAAGCAACGTCACGAAATAACTAAATTGGTTTGGTGTTCTTTGAAGTATAGTCAATGACTGCATGTTTCACTTATAATCATAGTTCGTTTTTAAAACATGTTTGTGCACAGATGCACAGCTCAGTATGCTCGCCTGATGCTGGCACCATTGCCCAATCCCTCTAGGAGTGGAAAGACAGAGGAGAAGGCGCGTGGGATCTTGAGTCGTGCCAGATGACCAAGCATTCCTTGGGACTGACTTTCATGCAAGAGCTTTGCGGTGCCTCATGCATGGAAGAAAATCGCAGCATGTTTATTCGATCTAGCATGTCCCTGGTAATATGATGAAAGTTCTTGAAAGCTACAAACTGTTTCCGTGCAAGAGGATAGAAGGACACAGCTGCAGCACAGGTGCATTACAAGTATATCACAATATATCACATACAGTCCTTTTGTCAATTTCCCTTCAGCAGGTTGAGCCTGAGGCTCCCAAGTGGCCATCCCAGTGATCAAGAGAGACGCTGAGAGTCCAAAGTGATGGCTACGATTTCCCTAGGTCAATGGCAAGTTGAGCTGAAGAATCTGTCGTTCTTTGTTGCAATTAACGTATGGTCCCATGTATTTCTTGAGTTCCTTGCCATGGGCTGCCAGTGTTTTGTTTCTTTCAATGTCGGGAGCCTCCTTGAGGTGCAAGAAGGGTCACAACATGGGGCACCGTTCAGACAATCCAGCCACCTACAAGAACCAGGTCCCGCCGGTTTCGTGACGCTGCCCATTCTGTATGGCTTTATTATATGACGGTATTCTATTGTATCACTTTCCATCATATGGGGGTTTCTTAGAATAGGGGACCCAAAAAATGGTTGGCTGATTGCTGTAAATGACTAGTAATGGATGATTTGGGGGTACCCCTATTTTGAGAAACAGCCATATTCATGTGACTTTCAATGTGTTTCAATCATCACCTCAAAGAAACTCGCGAAGTCATTTCGCCTACAGTCGCTGTCAGGCCTGCTGTGACGTTTGTGGCAAAGAGAATTTGCCTAAGCTTTGTTCAAAAGGGAGCCTTGGCAGCGACAGTGAGACACAGTCCCAGCTATTTTTGCTTCATGATCACTCATCAATGTTCGGGAGAGTAAGGGAAATGTTTTGCACTGTCCCATTTTAAACGGTTTGTCCACGCACATGAATGTCTGGAAACGGCATGTACAAAAGACGTCAAACAATTATATAATAAGACGATTTGCAAGCTTTTGAACATTCGATTTTCTCTTTGACTGCATTTGAATGAGGAGATATTTGTTGTTGATCCCATGCTCATTGCTGATCCCATGCTAGTTATTTGTTGTTATTTCCAGAGTTTCCAGTAATTTTACTGTGTGCACAGCACCCAGAGCCCGGTTCCGAGGAAGCTTTCACACTTTTTCCACTGCAGGCAGCCTGCAATGTGCGTTGACTGTATTTCCTTACGTGTTCTTTGCGTGCTGACAATTGCAAGACCTCCAATGAAGATCTGGAAAGTATTTTTGTCCCTAACGTGCAGAATTCAAAGCCTCTAGGATTAACCAATAGCATTGGGTCTTTTCCCATCTCTTTTGATACAGATAATGAATTGAAAATGAGAAATATAAATGAGAATCAATTGAGAACCACTTCATGAAACAGATAAATTTTTAATGAAAGGCCCCAGCTTTTCCTTGAAAATGGAACTTTTTACATGCACAGTTTCTGCCTTTCAGTCCTGTTCTCGGCCTGTCTCCCGGTGCAGTTTCTGCCGCTTCGACATGTGCCCCAACTGCTCAGTGCCACTTGGCTCAGAGTGATACTGTTTGGCCGCAAGGGGCCTTAAGGGGCCTTGAGGGGCCTTCGAACAGGCTAGGGACTCGCAAGTGGAGTTTCTTTGGAATTTACAATAAACTATAAGCATAGATATGCATCACTTAAGTGTCAACAAATTTGTCAGCAATTATCTTGAAACATTGGCCCATTATTACATCAATGATAGTGGCATGGGCTAATGGTTATCAAACATTCATTAGTCGTGAGCCAATAAGCTGTGGCTGTGGGATTTTTAGTAGGCACTCAAAGTTGCGTGTTTCGGATGAATGTTTGCCCATTTCAGAGTTTGCCTCTTTGCGCGCTCACATAAGACATTTGTAGCGCAGATGTGGGTGGAGATGCTTGCTGAGCCTCGCACTAAGGAGCCAGTTGTCCGGGGCAGCAGGTCAGGAACCCAACTGTGCCCATCATGATTGATAGTTCTTTTTTGGTGAAGTCATCACTACAGACTGCCCAATCGCACATGTTTTGAAACCTGAGTATCACGCAAGCGAAGTGACCTATGAAATTCACTGTGTGCATTGTGCATCAAGGCACGCATGGCAAAGAGACAAAGCTAAGCAAAAAGAAACTTGGACTTGAGAGATCTTCAGATCTTGTTTCAAGGTGAAGCCTGTGTTGCGAGTACGTGACTCACAGCCGTGATGCAAATTGCAAGTGTGACTATTGCAAGTGTCAGTACATATACTTTCCGTGTATAGGTGTTGTGGGTGTTGTCCTGTGGGGGGGGTATCAATACCTAGTGTACATCGCAGGTCATGGCCATTTTAAGCTTTGAATTGCTTTTCAGATACTGATGCGAGTGGCGGAGGTCGCAGGTGCGTCATTCACTGATTGTAGCTGCGGCCCGTCACTCCATTGTTTAGCTTTGAAGTTGGCAATTGAATCTTTGATTCTGTGGCCAATGACAAAACATGCAAGTGTGCCGTTTGAAAAAGGCCTGGTGTTGCGAAGCTGGCTGTTTGGCTTGAAACCAGCCGAGGAAGGATGCAGAGAAACAAAAGAAGGCCCGTCGTGCCATGCGTTCACTATCCTATTTGCATTTGGGCCCCCAAAATCATGTTTCATCGCCAGATGCCGGCCAGATTTCTTCAGCATCGATGGTGAGCAAAAACGTTGATAAGGTTTGCAGGATACTTTTTTCACTAAAACTGTAGTTGTGTGATCTTGTGCTGATTTGCATCGCCACCTGGTTGGGAGTGTCACAGTTTACATAAGGGCGATGTAGAGACAAGGATATTCGTCAAGATTTGGGTCTAAGTTTTCTTCATCAAGCATATTGTCTATCCACATGCAGTTTTCAAGAATCCAATGCTCTTCGCGAGCCACTGGTGCTCCATCTATGGACTAGCAAATGTAAATCAGATGAGTCAGGGCCTCAATGCCCTATGTTTGAATCATTGGCATTGAGTTGCACCTTTTTCGCTCGCCCTCAGATAATGATTGCAGATCCACTTAGGTACGCTGTGAAATTGTTACTTAAGTGCTTTTGCATGCTTTTGCTGGTTTGCATTTTGCATTCGACATTGTTCAACACAAATTTGCATGTTTTGTCATCCTGAAGTCAATGGAGACCATACGTTGGATTCGCTCTGGATGAGTCTATTTTTTCTCTATACATCAAGCTATGGACCCAAGCTTCGGTCACTAAACCTTACTATTCCAAGAGATCACAGATCATAGCATTAGATGACAATATACTACAATATCGAGATATACTGTTTAGATGCACTGATATATACTGTTCAGATCAATACTTGCATTTGTAAAGATCGATATATGTCTAAAGCTACTATACATGCATGTTTTGAATTTGCAATGCAATGACCCCAGTTCCATGCGTTGCCTCCTCATCAGGCTCTCGAGGAAGTCGATTTTATTCCTCGCGTTCGGCGACAACTGTGGATCCCTACAGAGGTCGACTCAGCATATGTCGAGTCAATCATCATAGTGTAACAGATAGTATATATCATACATGGCATACACGCATATATAGCATACAGCATACATGACTAACATCGCATATCATAGGCGTAACAGCTATTCAAGCCCAATCATGAGTCATACTAGCTGGGATAGACGTAACGACCCATGAGCCTGTTGGGAACATGAACTGTCAAGGGTTGATGTGTTTAAAACTTGAGAAGTCCACACGTATTGGACACCTAGACTGGGACTGCTATCACCGTTCTTGTGGCATGCATTGGCGTGCAAATAGACGGCAGATACAAACAGAGTTGAGCTGGCGCAAAAAAAGATCAATTACAAGCTTAGACTGGATAATAGATCAGAATATCAATTGCGCTCAAGTGGATGCGCCGTTCTGATTTGCGGTTTGGATTACGTAGGGGGCATGGCGCAAGTCATTCGATGGCAGGCTGAAGCCGTCAATCGCGCGCCGATCAAATCAGCCGTGCTCTCTGAATCTTGAAGCAATGAAGCACTATACTTTCTTTATAGTAGTATAGCTATAGTAGCAATTTCTTGAGGCATTATAGTAGCTACTATAATCTTTAGAAGCAATGAAGCTACTATAAAGCACTAGCTCCAGAAGTGTAGAAATGTTTTTTTCTGTGACTGGTTTTCTTTGTGAAAGATTGTGAAATAACAATTATGGGGCAAGAATTGGTATGAGGTACCCTGCAGGAGCTTTCGGGACTAGAAGATAATGAGATGGGTACAATGTGTAGATCGAGGGGGGGGGAAAGCCGTGAATGATTTGGGATCGGAGTATGAGATCACATGGGAGGAAGACTCTATGAGTGAGTTAAGAACAAGGTGAGGATGATGCATTATTTTCCCTCGTGGCAATCAGCTCTCCTCACTCGTTGAGATGGTGCGAAGGATCAGCAAATAAGCAGTAGAATGATGTAAAACACGTACTCAGGCCAATGTTAATTTAGTGTGAAGCCTATTTGGTTCCACTTGGAAGGTCACGTCTGAATCACTTGTACATTTCAGTATGTCTCAAAAGAGTCTCTTGGAAACCATGACTTGAGCATCCAGCTTCCGGTCACCCTGTGTGTTGCTGTTTATTGGCTTCCTTTGCTAAGGAATGGGTGGAAGGAAAACCATTGTAGCCGAGAAAAAAACATGTTTGCAATCGCGTTTGCCGGTGCTTTTCAGAAAGTGCGAACTCAGTGACATGCTTGGGTTTCGAACATCCTTTGGGATCGGTCGTTTTGATATGTTGCTCTGCTCATTTGTTTCTAATAGCAGTAGCAACAGTTTACGTTTATTTTGAAATTCACATGGAAAGTGGCTCTTCAGCGGTAAACTCATTGTGTTCAGCTTGTGAAGCCCTGCTTGATGTAGCGAAGCATTTGCAGCTTGTCAATCCATTCCATCTCGCAGATCTTCTCCATGCTGGCTTTTAAGAACGACATCCAATTCTGGCGGCAAAACGAGTCGATGAAGGCAGCAAGCACAGATAAGCACAGTGTATCATGGTGTGTTTGCTGTTTGGGGCGTTTTCGTCGACGCGAAGCTAAGCAGCTAACAAGAACATTTATACAAACATAATAATTGTGCACAGCAGCCGGAGAGGACAGAAGAGAATGAGATGTGTGGAAAATAAACAATACAAACCAACGAAGTGAAATAACATTCAAAACCAGATACAGTTCGTACTGTAAACAGCTGGGACCATAACGATGGTGTATGCAAGGGCTTATAACGGTGTTTGCGACTTCGACCTCTCGACAAGAGGCTGAGCAATGGCGATCGAGATTTGGTTTCAACATCTTTGAAGATTGGATCATTCTGAATCATTCTGTTTGGTGACTGGATGGAAGCTTTGTCTCCATCCCACAAATGCCCTTGAAACCAAATCTCGATCGCCCAAACTTCAAGGGCAGCCCAAACTTTTCTGAGCAGCCGCAAAATGCTGTCAGTATCATAATGAAAGAAGGTCAGGTGTAAGGCCAGGAAGGAATCGATTTTGAATTTGCAACACAAACCCTTTTGATTGTTCGTTCTTCATTTTTATCCTTCTCAAACATGGCCTCATTGGTGCAGCTAGCATTAAAGTCAACATTTTTCAGGGAGAGCAATGGAAAATCGTGGACAACTCTCGAACATTTGTTGCAAAAGACGGCCCTCAGACCTGCTTGTTGCCACAAACTTGGATGCTGAAAGCCCAAGTTGGAAAGACGGAAATAAAGACAGCAGTTTCAGATGCATAACATGTGCAAAGAAAATATTGGAAAATGCATAAAATGAAGGTTGAAATGTGCAAATGAACAGATGGTAAAAATCCGTGAAAAGGCAGAGGTTGCGCATTTGGGAAGCGCTGTGTCAGAACTACACAAACCTGTATCATGCAGCGGTCCGGGCTTATTGTGTGAACATTTGGGCCTTATGACCAGAAGATGTCAGAGTTCCCTGGACATTCACAAAAGATCATAAAAGATGTTTTTTGATGCCTTCTATGGCATCAACATATGAGCAATGGTAGAATATTATTTTATGAACACAGTAGTTTTTGAATAACCAACAGAGGACGACCCAAAGTCAAACTGTTTTGTGCTTTGTGTATTCTTTGTGTTTGTTTGTTGATTGATAGTTCCGTCATAGTTTTTGTTGTAGCCATTTGGTTGCAGCATGAATTTGGAGAAGCAAATTATTCACCTCAATATGTGAGATGAACCCCTTTCACCGATACCCCAAGTTATACTGTACCCACAGAGAAGCAGTTTTTTGGAGTTTACCAAAAAAAACATTGAAGAGCGCTTTGCTACTGTACTGACCCTGGATGTCGTTGTATGTCTAGATATTATGTTTGACCAAGCGTTCCTGTAGTAGTGTTTTTGTTATCAGTTGCCTTCGAAATATGTTGACTAATGCCATTCTTCCCCCATGGCGTACAGCCATTCTCTGGGTTCCATCTTGTCCAGGGCCTATCCGCACGCAGCATGATGGTGTCCTTTGTGTCCGGTCTCCCAGTGCTGTGTGATGATGATGTTTGGCTGAAAGGAACATTTGCATACATTTTTGTTGGTTTTCAAGTTTTCAGGGTCTCAAATCAATGTGTTTTTCTGTCATTTTTTGTCCCAAGTTGTCACTGGTTTCTGTGCTTTGCCTTCTGAGGAGTCAGCTGATCACTGCACTCTATTTGCTCAACAGTCGAGTCTAAGACTCAGATAAGGTCTGAATTTGTTGCCTACAGACTACTGTTTTCATGCGTATATGATCGGTTGTTGCATCCATTTTACAAGAGTTGCTTTACTCCTGCGCTTGTGTGTTTTCTTTCCGTGAAGAGCATGTTAGAGCATGGACTGCTGGTTGTCCCCAATTTTAGTCCTCTTAATCTGCAAGCAGCAAGTACGTCATTAGCACCGAAACATTCTCAGGAGACTTCACGACTGATCCTCTTTGAGGCACCAATCGGAGTTGAGCAGTGTCAGACTTTACTAAGCCCTGCTTGATCATGCCAATGAAACTGTATACTTCTAGTCTGTACAAGGTTGTACTGTGCTCTCCGGGGGAACCCATTCTGCTCGGCTGTCAGTGCCATCTTAGTCACAGCAGTTCTGCTCTCAGATGCCCCAAGAGCGCTGAGCCATAGAGCACTCCCGAGTTGCTGTGCCGCGCAGATAGTGCTGGACACTGGCTTGGCCTTTTGGAAGTTGCGGAAAGCGGTGAAGGTTCTGGGCATTGCTGGCCCATGTTCTGTTTGTTTGGTCCGCTGACTCTGCCACGGGTGTCCTTGTGCTTAGAGGGTGGACATGGGATGTTGAGTTTCCAGAGTTCAATTAGAACATTTCTAGAAAAGACACTGCTTCATTGAGTTGGGTGCTTCGTTGACTTGGGTCAAGGATGATAAAGAGCGACATGGAGGAAAGCGACATTGGAGCTAACTTCTTTGGCAAGAAGAAAACATGTCTGTGTGCACAATACATGCATCTATAGTGAATGATGTGCTTGTACTTGCAAAAAAATGCACATTTGCCAGATTGAAGTGAAAAGGGAGTTCCCCTTCATCAACTTTGGCGGCCAGAAAGGATATGAGGAGGCGAGTCCCAGCAGCATGCCACTGTAGGTTGTGGAAGGATCACTGCAGTTTGCTGAGATGTGTTTCAGTTGGTTGCACAGAGTTCGTTTTTCGGATTGTGTGTTTGAAGAAAATGCACCGCCCTCTTTTGGATTTTATTACTGAGTACAATTAAGCATATATTAAGATCTGGATTCATCTGATGTCCAATCCGTCACAGCTGCAGGCTGGCACAGACAAGTACGATGAGGTGCACCGCATTGTAGCATGACAAGTCAGTTTGTCCTGGTGTAAGACAGGTACTGTACAAAAGAACATAGCATCAGGTAATTAGTAATTGGAGTGTTGCTTACTGTTCCGGAAAGCAACTCCGCAAAAAAAGCCGTTTGCTTTCCCACAAAACCAACAACACTGCAAAACCAAAGGAGTTGACCAGAACAGAGGACGATGACTTTGCAACGATTCGCCAGGAAGCTTTGCGTTACATGTATGCGAAGCTTGGCGGAGAAGCAGAGCCATGAGGATCAAATTTCAAACCATCAGCTTTTTGTTGAGCTTTCTGTGATGGGAAACAGACTCCAAGTGACCGTCAGAATTGAACACCTTGCAGTTGAAATGGCAGTAGCCTACCCTTGCTAGGCTGCTTGGTCACCTCTAAGGATTGCTTTACCCTTATTCGTCGGCTTCACGATACGGTCCAGTCTCTACGAGAAAGTGCGCCCCCCACTCCCACATGGTAGCGCGCTGTTCATTGTCAATGGAGGGCATGACAGCATCAAAATCAACGAGGTGCCCTGATATTTCGCCAGCGTGATTGCTGTGATATGTTCGGCTTGGAGACTTGAAGATAGTATCATGACATGATTTTTCATTATTCAAAGCATAGCATTGTCATGAAATATCGATGAAACCTCGAACAATTTTCTTTATATATATTGAATTGTTCTTGCCATTTGTCGTTCATGATGTGCCATGTAGCATCTAGGCTGACACCAGGTGTTCACTGACTTGCCACACTTGCACGTTTTGTTTGTATAATGAGTTGGTTTGACTGACTTCACGATCTTTGAACCTACACACTTTGGCTCAAACAAAAAGATGACATCGCCTTCAACGATGTTTCGCGCTACAAACATTGCTTTGATTCTTCAAATTGTGCTTTGGCATTGGTAGCCTTGTCCGTTTGGACCCAAAAACTGGACTAGCACCTGGCACCTGCACCGCGGAAAGTCAAGCCACCAGAAGAGGGAACAAATACGTTGAAACCGAGACCCCAGACGCTTGCCACTTCTGCAGAGTCACACTCCTTTCAGCAAATTTGTTGAAATATCAACCTCATTCATCCAAAGTGGAATGAGTTCAGCAAAGAGCACAGTGCAATGAACCAAACGTGTTGAATCTCATAATTTCAAACTAAAGCATGTTGCAATTGAATCCCAAAACTAGAGTGCCTTGTGTTTGAGTGCCGTGCTGTGCTGTGCCATGACATGGGCTCGCAGCCCTCACAGGGGGTCGATCCAGGCCTGGTAACAGAAACCGTTCTCAGTCACTGAAAGCGGAACAGCGGTGGGTCCAACCCCTTCAAAGGTATACTCGAAGCCAACTGTTGGGATGTGAAGTGGCTGACATTTTGGTGACGGCAGCTTGTACCTAGGACCTAGAGGCTTTATCAGATTCCCCATGTTGGAAATGGATGGAAATGGCCCCATCATAGCTTTCCATTTTTCAAGGGGAAGAAGGGACAGAGAGGGACTTGGAGGGAGCCCTGAATGAAAGATCTCAAATCATTGGTGCAACTTGATCTCCAAGCAGGTCCTAAGCACAGCCGCACTGAGGCACACCTCCTTCGCCCCATGGAGCTGAGGAAGAGGTCGACACTCGGGGAGCCACAAAGGTGATGCCAGTGCCATCCAGTGCCATCTGAGATTCCCTGAGTCAGTGTCATCAGAAGTACTAAATCAGATCGAATCATAAGTTTGGACGATAATTAGCTTGTTTGGACGATAAACTTAGACGATGTCAGAACATCCTCGGCACTGCTGGGCTCCGACAGGCCCATGCTCCGGAGGCAGCACGTTGGGCGCGGAGACTCAGGGGATTGCCGAAAGGACATGGAGATGGATAAATCGCATAGGATGTTGGACATCCACGGAATGCTTTCATACCAGCAGCAGCCAGCAGCAACCGGCAGCCAGACATACCACAGCAGCCTACATTTTTCCCTTTCCAGGCTTTGCTCCACTCAGATTATCTTTGCTCCATAGAGATTATGTTTATTTCTTGTGCACTGCATCCATACCCTCAAGGCGTCCAAGGAAGTGGATCAACCAGTCACCCATGGATCAACGAACGTCAACGACCTTCCGGGGATCTGGTGCCATCCCATGGCCCCCTATAGGCCTGGGCAGCTGCACCGCGCCGGCGGACCCGGCGACACCGGCCACGGCGCAGCTTCACGCCTTCCACCGGGACGCCAGACACCGAGAGGTGGGACTCGGAGTCATTGGATCTGAGTGGATCTGAGTGGATCTGATCTTTTGCATATGACTCTGAGTGGATCTATTTGGTATTCCTGGCTTCAGATACTGCAGAGCTGGGTCAGGCCTATATTAGTCACCTAATGTCACCTATTTTGATATCACCTTCATGTGCTCATGTTTTTTCACTTCGGGCCCTGGGACGCTTGCTTGCCTGAATGTTTGCATGGCCGCGAGTGGAATCAGCATGCGTATAGTCACTGTATGTGTTGTAATACTACACGAGCTACACTACAGGATGGTGTTCATGTGTGACAGGACGGTATTGGTGTGTGACAACAGGCAACTCTATCCAAAAGCACATTTGCGCCAAAATCCAATCGTTTACAAACGATGCTTCCATGGCCAGTCGACCGACATCGAGCTCGTTTGGTGGCACCTGGCCTGATTTGGGAGACGAGGAAGGTGACGACGACTTCGAAGACGACCCCGTGCCGGAGGCACTGTGGAAATGCTGAGATTCCTGACGAATGAAGAAGTGGTGGACGGTTCGGTTGGCCAGACCACACAATTTGAATCCACAACAGATCCGTTGCTCACTCATTGACCTCACTGTGTCTAGAATGAACATCTCAGTGCGACCCACAAATGGTTTGCGTCATTGCTTTGGCAGGCAGCAACCGTGGACCGACTGTCGGAAGTATTGGAGCTCAGATGCTGGGTTTTGGGTTCTGGGTTCATTCCATAATTTGTTTATTGAAGATGTTGAAAGTCTGTTTTTCTGAAATCAATGTATGAATTATGAATTGAGTTTGTTTTTCTTTGTAGCTTTAAACCCGCATTTAATCCCTGGGGGTTCCAACCCCTGTTATCTTTTCCAATGCTAAGGATCTCGCACCCACATTGAACGTAGCATCAGCTAAGTGAAAAAATCTGCAACACTTTTGGCTCAGCTGCGCAGCCATTCAGCCATTCAGCCGGAGGCCTGCAGCGAAGTTCAGATTTTGATTCGTCAGAAGCTGAAGCAAAAAGATGCAAAAAGTCTAAAGACAATTATTTTTTCCTGCGCCAGGTGCTCCTACAGCCCCAATGGGAGTCACAAGCAAGGCAGCTGCCTGTGCCCCGGTCCCCTCAAAACGGGATGCCTGATGCATTTGGTACCCTGAAACCTCTTCGAGAAATGGCAAAAGGCGTGCCCTAGGTGCAGTGCAGTTCAGCGTACAGAAAGGATCACTTCAAAAGAAAACCACAGAAACTATGGCTCGAATCCGTCAGGTCATGAAAAAGCCCAGCAAAGTTGCAAAGAGCATCAAAAAAACCAAGAGTCAGGCCTGATAGCCTGGGGATTGTGAGCCGTGCGTGGAGATGAAAGATGGACCATGCATCACTGTAATTTGGTGTAATGTGCATATAACTTCATATAATCATGATGTTTCTTTGGATCCAGAATTTATTTCTGAATGATGGGCGGGTTTCGTATAGCAATCTTGCGTGCAGGACAACCACGTAGTGAGTGCCCGAAGCCAAGTCTTGAAGTCTTGTCGCTATGATTTTTGAGATTCAAACCAGACACGTGTTTTAAGCTGGATGGATGCGTCATGTTTCGTTTATATTTCTATAGATTTCTAGAATGGCTTGCTTCATTGGCACCTTGTTTGTTTGCGGTCAGTGATGCTGCAGCATGGTGGTTTTTGTGCGCACAAAAAAAACATCAATTTCTTTGTTCTGTTCAGAGCCAAGCAGCGTCGGCAACCTCACTGCTTGGCATTTCGGTGCATTCCAGGCCAGCCAAAGCTCCAAGACAAGGCACTCTAAATGTATTTGACAATTGGAGCTACAAAATCAAGGTTTCAAGATGTTTCAAGATGTTTCGAGGTCCTAGAGTCATAGAGAAAAACCTTACTCCATGTGCATCTATAGCGATATGATGTGGTTCTGGAATTGTTTGCATGTTTGGAAATCCGACTTTGATTTAACAGGTGTTGGCCGATTGTTTGTGTTGCAGACGTTGAGTTCGAGTGGTTGTGTTTCCAGATGTGTAAACTCAATTTCTTTGAGACTTTCAGATTGGGGTCAATGCTTGGAGCATTTGACAAGAGAATTCACGAGACATTTAGCAAGGAAAAAACGCTTTGTCAAAAACATACCCAGGAACACCGTGAAACATTGATATATTCTGCTGATCAGCCTGCACATTTCGCTCAACAAGTCCATTCTAATGGCTGGTTTGATCGAAATTGCGTATTCCTACTTTAATCTGACAACAGACGACCCAGTTGGTACAAGCCTGCTGCAGTCATTTGCTTTTTTCCCAAGAGTAGTTACTACTGAGTGATGTGAATCCTGCTTTCTGACGCAGCATGCAGCTTGGCTCACCTCCGCAAGGTCCGAAGTGGGATCCACAATTGCCGCTTGCCTTGGATCATCACGCATGTACTTGAAGCTGCTCGCTGTATGGTAAAGTCAATGATTTGTTTGTTCGCGATTGCAGAGTCCCAAGATCTTTGCTAGGTGACCATTAATCGAGCTCCGGCCCTTTGACTGCAAATACAGATGTGCACAGTCTATTTGATGTAGTACGCTGGGGAGACTTGAAATTCATAGTCGTTAGCAAGTTGTGGGCGTTATGATTGAGGAAATCAAATGTTTGATGCCATTGGTGAGAACGAGCACATTCTTTTTGCAAGTTGACAAGTACATGTAGGAGCAGTAGCAGCAGCAGTAGTAGTAGTGCTAGTGCCAGGGCGAGGGGCAGTGGGAGTGGTGGTGGTAGTAGTAGCAGTAGTGGTGGTAGGCTGAGTTTGGCTATAGTAGTTCGTGTGCCATGTTCTTTGGCACATAGAGCCCCGGAACAGAATCCTTTTGATTTGTTTAAAGCACTTCATATATG
Source organism: Symbiodinium kawagutii (assembly GCA_009767595.1). Taxonomy (NCBI): domain Eukaryota; class Dinophyceae; order Suessiales; family Symbiodiniaceae; genus Symbiodinium; species Symbiodinium kawagutii. Next base: position 505,573 of record VSDK01029115.1, on the reverse strand, counting down.
AAGGCAAACTGCGGCAAACTGATTGCCGATGCCAAGGTGTTGACTCTATGGGTCACTGTATGCATGAGGCAGCTAGGTTACAAAGAGGACCAGAGCTTTTGGACTGCCAACCTTTTGCAAACTCAGCATGGGATTCAGCATTGTTTTGAGAAAAATCGAGAAATTCCATGTCCCATTCAAGTCTGAATCCATTGAATTTGGAGGGAGAGTCTTCATGGCCACGTATCAAGTTTGTTTGGTTTTCACACTGTTCTTCACATCATTCAAACGTGGATGGCTAGGAGCTGGCACTCACAGCTGCCAAGGTTGGTTGCTTCTATTGGAATGGTGGAAACTGGATGGAACTAGTAGGAAGATTATGAAAGATCTGCATTTGGCAGACTGAAGACAGATCATGCACACCATGATATTTATCGGCTTCCCACGTGATGGATGCACAAAAGCTTTCTCAGTCATGAGCATGATGTCTTGATGTCATTGTTCAATTATGTGTTCCACATGGCACATGGCTCAAGCTTGTGCGAACCGCTAAGCTAACGTAGAGGTAGAGTCAAGATGATGGACATGGAGAATAGCTCTCAGCCAAGCCAAGTTCTCCAAGGAAGATAAGGAAGTTTATTCAAGTTCTTCAAGTGGTGTTGATTGTTGCTTGAAGAGAAAGGAGGTGCTTTGTGCTCTTGGCCGGGTGGCCCGCCATCGGTATCACAAGGCAGTTTAAGCAGTACGGCTTGGGAAGGATTCTCAAAAATAGTTACATTAACCAACTAACCCAAAGGCTAACGGCTAACAATTGCTTACTCAGGCTACGGAAACCCTATCTTACCGCTATCTCTCTGACTTTAGGGGCTTGATCGCTGCTTTGCTGTGCCCATGGCCTCACGAGAGCCTCTTCTCGAGGTGAAGGGCACACGGGGTGCAGAAGGTTGGAAGCTATCAATCTGGCCGTGGCTATACGTTCGGTTCTGCCATGTGAAGCATGTAATTTTCTGTGATGTGTTGTGTACAGAAAGCTATAGATGATACATGCAATGACTATTTTTCATATGAGGCAGCATACATATAACTATATAACTTATTTAATTACACTCAAGCAAAATTATTAAGTGATTTCTCAATATGGCACCTCAAATATGAAATTGGTCACGTGAGAAGTCAAGCAGCATCCAGCATTTGAGGCAGTCTTGAATTATGCAAGCATCGATTCCAATCGCTTCAGTTTGTGCATGGCTGACCACCCAGCACCAAGACCCTGTGTGTGTGTGTGTGTGTTTGTGTCACCTCGCTTGTTCATGGTCAAATCAAATTCCTAATGGCAAGGGTGGGAAACATTTGGCTGTGGGTCAAAACCCTGTACCCCTATATAGTTCCCCTATGATTCACCATTGTTTTCATTTGTTTTCTCTATTATTGGTGGGGATATCCCCCATTAGTTGGTCGGTTAACTGCTTGACCCATAACCATTTGATCATGCTGGCAGCATGTGGTAGCCAACCACCCCATGTTTCCATTGGAGCCTGCCTTGAGGCAGAGCAGCAATCCTCGAGGACATCCCTGGGCGTCCGTGAATTCAGCAGTGTCGAACACCAGCAACTGACGACCCAACTAGGTCATTTATGACCCTTCGGAATTTTGGTAAGAACCAACTTAGTACCCACCATCAATGACCGTGATTTATTGTGAACCGAGATAGGACCATGTTTTTGTTCGGGGTTTTTCTACCAGTGATTGCACAACCCCTTGACCGCTGGAGTGTATGTGTCATTTCAATCGTTTCAGACGAAGGTACTCGTAGATTCGTAGATTGAGTACACTGCATACACCAGATTCAGTGTGCGTCGCATGCGTGTCATGCATCCATGTTTCCGACAGCCTGTGCAGACTTGGTGATTCACTTTTTCCCCTTTGCATGACTTGATTCAATGTGTAACAGCCCATCCAAAGCTTGGAATGAGGCATTTTGTGAAGATGCATGTTATGCATCGCGAAGCATTTCAACATGGCTATGGCTATGGGCTATGGGTCAATATTAACCAACCAACAATGGTGGATAATGACCAACAATAATAATGGAAGCAGTGGTTTTGACCCACAGCCATATTGTTTAATGCTCTCATCCATCACCCACCAGCGGTTTTCATTATCAGGATCTCGGGTGAGGCACTGCGTCCTGCATGTTGCAAGATGTTGCAAGTTTATCTTCAACGGCTGATATGCAGGCACCAATCACCATACTCTCTTAGGCTAGTTGGGCCAAGTTAGGCCAAGCTAGGAATCAATTAAATTCAATGAAATTGGATGAAATTCAATGAAAGCTCCATCTCAACGCTGCTACTGCTGGAGCGACCGCAGGGTTTGTGGCAGGGCCTGCTGTGCCCAAACATGTCACTGTACTCGGATGATCGCCTGCACTGTGACTTGGCTACCGCTTACTTGTTCATGGGAAGAATCGGGAAGAAGGGGTAACATTTGCCGCATTTCCGTTGGGTGTTCGTGGAAGGATCGTTCGTCAACCATAGCTGTGTCTTTTTGGCGGTGTTTCCACGAAGGATAGCTGCATTTCAATTTTGAATGATTGCAGCTTTTGGTCGTTGACTCGTTGACTTGTTTTGCTCCAGCGTGCCACACGTGCTGAATAGCTGAAGAGTGTAGATGAAATATGATGAAATAGTGTGTGTGTGTGTGTGTCGCAGCCTTTTGAGTTAGTTTTTTCAAATTTCATGTAGTTTCCAACTTCCAGACCAAGCTCCCTGAAACGATTAAACCCTTTTGCTTCGACCAAGCTTAGTGATCAGAACCTGAGAACCAGATCTATCGATGAAAGAGTCTAGTACAAACAAGTCAATATTTAACGTCGGATCGATATTGTGATCCACATTTACTTGAATCAAGATGCTTCAACAATGCATCACTGTTCTTCACGTTACTTCCTCACATGCACAAGGGCAGACAAAAAAGGCTTTTGCGCCGAGCTGAGGTATTTTTCTTTTGCGCAGCTAGCTTCTGCACAGATTTTGGGAACTTCTGGTACAAAGTTACCAAGGCTGGATGTCCATTCGAGCAATTGAGTCGATGTGTTTCCAAGCAGGGTCATGGGCTCACGGCCCTGGGCCTGCTTGCGATATGTTGCGACATAAAGTGACTCCTGTCCATGTTGCTTTGACCTGGCCCCAAGTATCCGTCAATTGTATTCTTTATGAGCCTCAAAACCAACAAGAGTAGAGACTGTTTTTAGACTCGACACTTACTATTTACATCCATGCAAGTACAGTTTGTGCAGTAGCGCATTTTTTAATGGTCAGAAGACGGTTTCACATGGTTTCACTAATTTGCCATGACCATCTGCCTCAAATTTGGCTTCAACCAGCAGACTATTTCGCTGTGTCAGCCGTGCCGCCCCGTGCCGGCACGTGCCATGGGAAACCTGCAACCACGCTCTCAGCGGGGCAAGACGCACATTGCACTGCTGGGAGATTCCACCATTGACAACGGCTGTTGGGTACCGCGCGGTGAGCCCTCAGTCTTTGACCAGGTGGGACCACCGATGTACCATGCAGTTGGACATGCACTCCAAAAGCAAGAATCAAAGAATCAAAAAGCAGTTTTGAAATGATTAGTTATGGGCCAGTTTTCGAACTTTGTTTATGATTTAGTTTGGAAATGCTAAGTCAAAGGGAAGATGCTGTGTGGAGAAAGTTGTGCAGACATCGCATGAGATTGATTTGACCAAGAGGTATTGAGTCATGGAGCCTCACTGATTTCGTATTCTACCAGATGCTAGAGGTCAGCATTCGCACTGTGGTTGTTTGATTGTTGGGATGATTGTCAGGAGTCGTTGATTTGTTCTGAAAGTTTTGGTGTGAAACATGGGTCATCATGGGTCCATATGCCAACTTTTGAACATATGTTCTACCCTTTGAGCCGCCAAAACATGAAGAAACAGGTGCAGCAGTTGGAGTCCAACGTCACCCTGTGTGCCAAAGATGGAGCTTTGACCCTGGGCGGAGTGAGTGACACTTATCGAGGACTTTCACCAATTTGTTTTTTCATAAACAAAATATGTAGAATTGTAAAATCCCAAAGTTAATGTGAATTGAAGAATTATTGGATGCTGTACCTCTAGACTTATCAGTTGTTTTAGGATATTCTCCATGAAGGGTCGGCATTGAATTGCCGTACCATGCCGTACCCAAACATGATGCGGGACCCGACAAGCAAAATCCAGGGAAGGCTAGAAAATCTTGACGCTAGTGACATGTTCGCCGCCACCAGTAGTATAAGGATTCAGAGACACCATCAGCAGAAGGATCAAAGTTGTCCTTTCATTTTTGCAGACAATCTGTACGTGCTATCATAGCATTTGGTTGCGCAAGGGCCCAGGAGGCAGCATGAACACCACTGGCGTGGCATTGTAATGTGGGCAAGCTGTGGGCAAGCATCGCTGCTCAATACTTGTTGGCAATCAGATGTAAAGCAGAAGTTTGTTGTCTTCCAAACAGCACTTACACGCAAGAAGGAAAGTTGTGAACCACACGCATGTCACCACATCACCCATGTTTAAGCTCCACGTGAGATATTTATTGTTGACCCACCTCCCCGTTGGTAAGCCAAAGCTAGACCTTTGTAAGCTTTGCACATGCACAGACGCAAGCAATACCTTATGGCATCGTATGGCCACGTTTGAATTGAAGAGATTGCATCATCTCGTTTGAAACACGGTTGCATGTGTGTAAACAGCGCCCCAAGCATCATTGTTGCAGTCGGGTCGGTGTGACTTTTGCCGTCAACATCAGCAATGCTGGACACGAGTGAAAATTGAAGTTTGGGTACATTGGATTTGGGTGGGGTTGGTAGATTGAATACGACATGGTATATGTTGGTATTTCCCAGCCCTGCACAAAGTCTAGCTCAGTAGGCAGTCGGCTTTGGAAGCGTTGAGCCACCAATCTTAGTTGTGGGATGGGCATTGGTAGAGCCTAACATCAAATTGATCAAAGTATCACAGCCCTCCGATGGTTGGCCTCGCAACAGGATTGGAGCCATCAAAGAGCAGCTGAAACAAATCCCTGAAGATGCGAGCCACGTAGTTGTCTCTGTGGGTGGCAACAATGCCACTGGTGCCAGCACTACTGTCCTTGGCGGTGATCCTGTGGCCAACTGTGAAGAGGTGGGCGAAATCATGTGAGTTCATTCATGGAACTGGAGAAAACTCTGGATTTGGGGTCAAGTCAAACGGAGCAGATAGATGATGATAATATGATCATTGCATTCACTGCTACCTGTGCTTGGCCAAATTCATTACATATGATTATATACATTGCATTACTACCAGTGCGTGGCCACTGATTCTGACTTGGATAATCAGAGCAGGAGGCATGTGCACGGATATTGGATGTTGAAGACAATACAGTAGTGCAATATTCCGCTAGGGAATCGAAGTCACGGCTCAACTGGAGGCCCTTAGTCGACTGCACGACTTTGCAGCCGCCTTTGAAGCAGAATTTGCAGCTGAAATGAGCCTGGGAGAAGATGAACAACAGCAATTATAATGTGTTATTGGAAAGAGAATATGTCGTTGGCTAGAATTTGTTGGATCTACAAATGTGGCACTGAACATCAGTGACTTATTCGTTCCTTCACTCTGCACTCAAGTGAATATTTGAGGTTCATGTTAAGAGCCCACAGGAGCCATATGGGTGTGTTGTGCACATCACTGTTCCACCGCCTAAGGACTCACCTGAAGGAGCGCATTGGAGCTAAGCATTTGGTAATTTGCTCCTGCTTCTTGAGCGTGTTTAGTCATAATCAGTTTCTTATGCATGGAACACGGATGAAACTTTCATACTTCAGTCATGAACTGATTGCAGTGTGGAGAAAGGGTTTTTTTGATCCAAAGGACTGAATAGATTCAGAATGATTCAGAACGCATTGTTTGTAGCATCTCTCTGCGGCGTTGCATTCTGCAGCTGGAAAGTCTCCCATGCGCCATGTTCGAAGCTGAAGATGTTTTTTTCAACAGCCCTAGGCCGCTGATGCTCATGGCATGTCAGATTTGCCTCTGCCTAGGTTACAATCCTGCCTTTGCTGCTTGGAATGTCACTACTGTGAAGCAAAGTGTCGCCAACATGGCATTGAGTGTTCTGGCCGATGCAGTTCTGCGTGTAGCCACCCGCCTCAACGCGCCCATCATCGACCTGCGACGGGTCATGAATAAGGCAGGAGATAGGACATTGGCCGACATTGGCAAGCTGAGACGGTGATGGTCTCTTCGAAGTTTCATTCGATTTGAAACACAAATGGATTTCGTTTCATGGTAACTTCTCCGCAGTTCATGTCATAAGATATCATAAGTCACACTGAATTGGCCTTCTGAATTGGTATTCTGCTTTAATGTTGGTTTCTGGTTAGTGTAACCCCCCCTAAAGTAATGAAAATAGATGAAACCAACAGGTAGATACTAATCAGAAACCAACATTACTTTGTATCAAGATTCATCAAGTAATACTGCTAGCATTAACCCTTGAGATCCCTTGAGTTTGTGCTTGCCAGTTTCTCATCGCTTCTGATCACTTCAAAGGTGGAGGACTTTGCCAATCCAATCGAACCCAGTAGCCTGGGCGGTGCCAAGATTGCTGCAGAGATCGTCAGAGTAGTGCGAAATCATCCGTTTGAGTCACTCGGAACTGATCGCAGTTTTGAACTGACTCAGAATGTGATGAATCTGTCCATTTTCTGTCAATGTTTGCGTATTTTTGTGTGTGTGTGTGTATGTGTTTTTGCTATTGATCCGTTGAACGATGCATGTGAACGATGTTTGTGGACGATGCGTGTGGACACTGAGGCAGGGAACCATGGTGTACCCAAAGGAATATCCAGACTCCGAGCTCGTTGAGTTGCTTGGCTGCACGCGTCTCCCGTGGAGCTTGGTGCCCAAGATGGGAAATTGGAAGTGCTGTTGGACCTTGCAGAGCTAAGGCTGGTTCCTGGTCATGCGGTGGCACCTGGTGTTGCTGCGGCTGCTGCGCATGTGTTGCGCGGGGCTGTTGGTGCCAATGAGCAGCAAGATGCACCCTGAAACGTCAAACCCTGATGAATCACTTGGCGACAGAATCTATCAGTCTGTCAACATCTATCATCGTTGTCGTCAAGGAAGGACGTATTTTGGTGCATCTCCTGTTTGAAAGGAGGCTTTTTGGTGCAGAAAGACCCAAGTTGTATGCGCAGCCAAATTGTACAGACCTGCTGTCACGCTGCAGCTTTTTGCTGGCTTCCAACATAATCTGTCACTGGAGCGTGCAGACTTTCCGGACAAAAGCCCTGGCGGCTACTGCAACACACAACTTACAATCAGAAGCGGCCTGCCAACAACTCGCTAGTTGAAGTTTACCCAGTCGATTTCATCTAACCTCTAAGATCCTCTAGGAGTTTCCAAGCACAGGGCAGACAAATGCAAACAGCAAAAGTACTGATGTAAAATCATTTGCAGATTCATTGCAGCGTCACTGCTTCTGGGATGGGCAGAAAGGGAAGATAAAGCTTCCTCGTTAGATGTGGCAAGCAGCCTCTTGTGAAAGTCTCGCAGCGACCATCAAAGAGTCGTATGGTTCGTTGTTTCTTAAGTAAGCTGTCAAGCACAGTAGCATGGCAGATGACTAGCAAAACTTGCGGTATGGCATGGATGCTTTCTAGCTTTCTTATTCTTTCGTTGCCTGCAAAGATGTCCCCTGTTTCAGGCGGATGATGATTATGAACACCTTGGTTCGAGAAAGCCGACAGGTTGCTCCTGGCATGTGCTTGGATGACGGTAGGATAGGTCGGCTCGATCCATAGGTCGTCAACAGAATCCGGGGACAACTGAGCATGGGCCGAAAAAGGGGAAATGGAAAATCATATTATGAACATGCGGAAAATCAAACACCATACACCATCCAATTAGGGCTTGGCAATCTTGACACATAGCCGATCAGCCGATATCAACGGTTGCAGTCAAAGTTGGTGGTTGCGCTTGCACATTGAGGAAGAGCATATCAAGATCGTTAAGGTCGTCCTTGATGGGTTTGAGCTGTACATAAGTCAATAGTAGCATGGAGGAGTGGAGTCCAGTGGAGGGGGGTTGTCATAGAAACCAAGAACGGCAGCTCTCGGCCAGGTTTGGATGGGGACAGCTGCACACAAGATACTGGCGGTACCTGTTCCCTCTTCGGCTGTGCAGTTGGGAAGCTCAAGGAGGGTCACAGGATACTTCCGACAGCACAAGATCTCCACTCTTTTGATATCCATTGAGGGGTAGCAAAAGTGCCTACCCAAGACAGCTCTGGGACAGTGAAGCATAGATGGGTAGTACGCAAAACGGTTTCGGGATCAGCAAGAAGCATCAAAAAATCATTTTGATAGCGTAAGTAGCTAGTAGAAACCAATCAATCAAATTGTTTCATCACATCCCAGACTCAAAAGCACCAAACCCTATTGACTTTGGCGCATGGCAGCACGTCACAAAATCCAGCTGATTCATGATGATCTCAATATCGAAATCAGGCAACCAATCGGAGTTGCAGCGTTTTGTTGGGGTCACTACAGTAATCGCAGATCCACGTTGAATCGCAGCGGTGAAGGTACGTGGCAGTTTGGTGGTCATCAACACGGTCCACTCAACGGTCACATAGCTCTCCCTGCGCCCTCCCAGGATTGGCGCAATGCCAAATGCATCCAGGGCTCGTGCATTTGCGACTCAGATCAGCGCCTTGGTACATTGGAACTTGCTGAAGATGATTGTTAAATATGGTTATGGGTCAATATTAACTATCAATAATGGCTTATAATGACCAACCAAATCATAGGGAAAATAATGATTGCTGAATGTTTGAACTCAATTCAATATGGCTATGGGTCAATATTAACCAATCAATAATGGTGGATGATGACCAATAGTAGGAAAACAATAATGGTTTATAATAATGACCAGCCAATAGTAAGGGAAACAATGGTTAATGATAGGGGAACCAGGGGTACAGGGTTTTGACCCACAGCCATATTACTGATGGTATTACACAATACCACAGTCGGTGATAAAGTGAACAGAGAAGAATTAATGGTTGACAAATTATGGATGGTAAAGGGAGATTAATTGTTGGTTGAGTGTTTGATATCAATAGTTACATTCAATTTTCAGGCCTATAACTTTCAATATCAATTGGTTATAAACCATAATTGATAATCACTAGATATTGCTAATTGCTAACAGTTATTAATATTTACTCATGGTTTAATAGTCATTTATACAATTATTGATAGTTTTAAATCAATGTTTATAATATTGCTGAATATTGATATTCAATTCCTGCATGTTCTTTGTGATCTTTGCTGCAGTCCGAGGTGTTCGGTCAATGGACAATGTCTTCCAAACCAATGGGCTGCACGTGACGAAAAACCCACAGCATCAGGTGGGATGGCTAGAATCCAGTCCGAGACGCGATAAGAAAGGCAATGTGATTTTGTAGACATAGGACGGCATAGGGCACCTAATATACACAATATGTTTAGCTGTATAATTGTAATACAGCCACTGCATCTCATACCTACAAGACCCCTGCAGGTCAGTTCGTTCAACATCGTTCAACAACTTGATAGACTCAGTTAGATGCATCCTGGAACATTTCAGCGCACCGTTGCAGTTCATCATTTCTTGTCCTCAGTTTTCGTCCTCCATCACCTGTATCCTTTGTCTTTCTGACCCCGAGCTTCATATGGATTCTTCCTTCACGGAGATTTCATTTTCGTTCACCAAATTACAAGGGAGATCACATGTTCAAGGGAGTGAAAGCGATCCTGCGGCAGATAGGCTTTGGCAGCGGTCATCCGGTGAAGGGCAAAGGGAACTTCACTGCTCTGGTGCTTTCCGGCGGAGGTGCAAAGGCTGGAGATGCCAGCGCTCACAGATCTTTGGCTCCTCCAGCTCCGTATTGTCTATAGATATATCAATCATGTAGTATATTATATAACATTATGATTACATGCGCTCTAGATATGTTGTGAATTTGTCAATCAAGGCTTGATGTTGCCTTTTGGATGTGACAGGACTGCATATATGTACTCCATGCACAATTCGTCGCACATGTAGTCTGTGAACGTTGAAGCTGAGTGGCACTGCTTAGCACAAAGTGATCTTGAATTGAGTGGTAAACTGAAACACGTTTCACTCATGGTTTGTTTACCGTTGTGCGGAAACATGATTTTCTTACTGTCGTTGAGACCGAAGTTTTCACGAGTGTGTACAGAACATATTTTTTTCACATGAGATTGTGACCGTTTGGCATGCATTGTTTGGATCTTTTGAATCCCTGCGATGCATTTGTAAGCAACAGTTTGTTGCCGTCCCCCAAAAAAAAATGTGCTAGGAAATGACCAGCATCAAAACTGGCTGACGCGGTCGCATGTCATCATTCTACGCACATTTTAATATAGTATTGATTGTTTTCCCTACTATTAACCATTGTTTCCCTTAGTATTGTTGGTCATCATCCCCCATTATTGGTTGATTAATATTGACCCAGAGCCATTTCTTGTGACCTTGATGTGATTTCCAGGGCGCCTTCGAGCTGGGAGTGCTGGAAGGAATTTGCAAAAATCAGTCGTTGAAGCATCTCAGGCGCAATCCTGCGGGTTGTCTTCGCGGGTGGTAGAATTCGGTGGTATTATGTGGTATTTACAGATATTTCAATGGTTGTTGTGGTATAGGTTACAGATATCTTGTTTTAGGTTACAGATATTGTGTTATAGGTTACAGATATTTCAATGGTATTGTGCTGCTGTTGTAGCTCTCAGCCATGTGGCTGGGTTCTGCCTGTTCCTTCCATGTCATGCTCATCCATGATACTGCTGTGGTGCTATGCCATGGTCATGTTCCAAGAAGTTCCTGGCCTCAGCATTTGCACTTGTACATTTATTGGCCACACGACTTGCAAACATTCCTGACCATTCCTGACATTTCCTGACATTTCCTGACCTATCCTGACCTACCCTGACCTTCGCTCAGCTTCACCGCAGAAATTGGTCGATGATTGTGGGAACGAGCATCGGTGCTTTGAATGCCGGCGCATTGGCACAGTTTCCCGCAGAAGATCAGTGCTCTCAGGCCGTGGGAATTCTGCTGCACCTGCAGTGATTACCAGCTGAAGAAATATCAGTCATAGTATGATCATGCTATGACATGTGAGGATCATATTGTTAAATACAATTAATTGAATCGTATTCATATGTATCAATATCTATATTATCATTATGAAATGATATGTATTTTATGATACCAGTCATAAAATGAATTGTGTACACATGACTTCCATTTTATGATTGGATATCCTTAGAGTGAAACTGCCATGGCACCCATCCTGAAAGATTTTTTGTGTTGACAGCCCAAGTCCCCCTTGTCATTTTTTTGGTCATCAAGGATATGAAGAGTTTCATGATGTTGTTTTCACGATGGACAGTGACTGTGGCTGCGTCACAACCGTTGCTTTATAAACGTTTATCAACATACACCAATGTTATTTATCCATATTTGGTGTCTAAATATTTGGACAACAAGAAAGCTCCTTGATGGCTGTGTGCATGTCACACAACACTTTAGCATGTACTTGCTTTTTGGCTCGAGCTTCGAATTACTGCCAAACCCACGACGCTAAAGGCAACAATAGTTTGAAATACTTTATAGGTTCTAGCTTGAAATACTTTATAGGTTCTAGCTTGCTTCTGAGGATAATGAAAATGAACATTGGTACATAGTCGCTACTTGTAGCGAATTGGTTTAGTCTTTGTCTTCAAAATTTGGCGGATGGAAGACAAGCACAGCACCGCGGTTGCGAGTCACTGGTGCCGCCATGACAACCAAGACAGGGTCCACAGATTTGCTGAAGGTGCCTGATGGTCCACCACTGCCCCTGGCATTGACAGGCTGGTCCAGCAGCTGGGGCTAGAGAATGCTGTAGGTTTGGATGATGCCTCCCATTCGTTTGCTGCTTTAAAATGGTTATCAATCGCAATCAATTGTGAAAATTGATCAATGTATATGTTTTATTTTTGATGGATTTAACACCATGATTTAAAAGCAAACCTATTTTTCAAAATCGTCTCAAGATTGTTGAATCATGGAATGTAAACAGCAGCTCTTCAGGTTCAGTGATTCAGCTGTCAACACTGCACTACGTTTGGTCCTTTACCTCTGCCAGAGAATGCATTCAAGAACCGCAGCTTGGTCCAGTCAAGCCGTGGCAGTGATTGGATGTAGAGGCCCAAGAGATGATTTGAATGACACCGGTACAGCTATAACCATTTCAACTTGTGGTCATGTTCAATGGGGAACGACCGTTGGGAGTACAACATTGATTGCTAAACCATGGATGGATATTGATTTGATGTAATATGGGTCCATGAGTATCCATCACTGGTGTAGCGCCTATCTAAAGGTGGGCATCGTCCTGGGAAGACATCTTCTGTGGTACTGGTTCATGTAGGAATCGTCCCATGATGCTACATGGATATGACCCTATGCTCCTTCTATGTAGGTTGCGAAGCCGTGCTCCGGATCCTCCCAAGTGTAGTAGTGCTGCAAGGGCAATCGCAGTAAGATGGCAGCAAGACCTGTTGGTGTTATGTTTTTTTGTTGGGGCAGGATGAGGACTACATACCATGCATGGTTCAGTGCTGCAGCTCGTCATGGCTACAGCTTCAGCACTTGTGAAGCCGGCACTAGTTGAATCGTGTTGAACCAAGCATGAACTGAAGGTGGCTAAGCATGGCAAAGGATCAGTACCGAAACATAGAATCGTTTTTTAAAGTTTGCTTGGTGTTGTTGGAACTGGTTTTTGACCTTCGCTTAAACATGTCATCTAATCAGGTCTTACCATTTGGGTTTTCAGTCAGAGCGCCGCCCGCCGCCAAAATCTGCCCAGGATTTCATGTGCTTTGAGACCTTGGGACTACGATGCTTGGGGACGCTCTGTGATTTTGGTGGACATGCTAGCGTTGGTCACATGGCTGTACCTTGCATTTGACCAGCTTTGAGATGGATATTCTGGCTCGTTTTTGTTCATGCTTGCCTCGAGGCAGGCTGTCCAAAGTGGCTGGTGTTTGTTTTGTGAAGCTGTAAAGTGCATTCACTTTTGCAGGTTGCCCAGAATTCCCAAATTGCTGGCTCCAGTGAATTCCTAGGTATTCCCTTCGTCGCATTCCAAGCACTGGCACATCAGATCCTTCTATAGTTGACAGATTGTGGTCGATTATGCCATGGGCGTCTCGGCACTTTGGCGTCACCAAAAGAAAACTATTTGGGGCAATTGGATGCAAATGGAACATATTGATACATATTGTCATTTTGGTCTTCCGGAGTGGCACTAAGCCTGCATGAAAGTCATATATGTGGTCCTCATATTTGTGTTTGCGAACAATCAATGAATTGATCTACTTATCAGCCCATCGATTGATTTAGGTCATCACTCAGCCAACCACCCAATAAACCAAGCGATCAGGCAAACAAACCCACCAGTGAATCCATCAGTCCATCAATCAAGTGACTTATCCACCTCTCGGTCTACGTATGGTTGATTGACACCTAGGCAAGTCATTTTATGTTTGATTTTCGCAGTGATTGTCGTGCTTTGTTTCTTGTTGATCTATCTAGCATGCTTGTGTATTCAAATGTGCTGACTTTGCGTATCTATCTCTTAGATTCTTTACCGGTGTGTTCATAATATAAATTGATATGTTTCCACTCTCTCGGTTTTCTGCGGGTTCTTTCCTCTTTCATTATTTGATTTACCTGCCCATGTTGCCATTCATCTACCACTGTCTACTATTGCACCTACAGTGATTGTCCATCCATCCATCCATTCATCCATCCACCCATCCATCCATCCATCCACCCATCTATTCATTCGTCCCCTGGAGCTTTGCATGAGACGTTTCTCAGAAGTTCAAGAGGCTTCGCTGTCCATAGATTTGATTCCCTGTCGCTCGTACAAGGTCTACACCTGGCATTGGTTCATTGCGTCTCTATCCAATGGTCTCAATTCCAGGCGCCCGGGCGAATGCACTGCCACCCAGACAAGACAGCCATTGGATGCCATGGGTAACTGTACGTTCCTACTGGCTCACTATATTTCACTTAGGTTCACTCAAGGTTTTAAGATGTTTTGAGTGATGCCTGGTGTTATTTTGAGTTCAAGTACGTGCCAGATCTTGCCAGCCTTGCTAGCCTCCCAACATCTCCACAACTCAGGCTGCTCATCATGACATTGCTGGCGAGCATTTGGGGATTGCGGCTGCTTGGCTGCACGATGACCACAAGAGAGAAGTCGATACCACAGGCTTGGTACCATCATCATTTGATGCGTGACACAGGCTTCGTACCATTCTGATTTGACACAGGCTACTAAAGGATATAAACAGCTTGTGGTGTAGTCTTTGCGTCCGTTTTTGTCTCATCCACGACGACAAATTTTCAACGGAGTCATATTTGATTGAAACCTGTTGTTTGTCCGACTATGGCAAGAGATCTAGATCATCTCGATCTTCCTCATGTCGGGAGCCCGTGTTCAAGTGAAAGGGCTTCCCACCTACAGGTTGACCTACAATTTCTACATCAAGGGCGGCTTCACTGGTGGAGAGGACTACCGCTGGGCTGTTGTCCGCCAATGGTATCCTGGATGGCGCTGGGAGTTCTTCAATTTGGTCTTTATTTGTTGCTTGTTCCAAGGATCAAGTCCAATTCCAGGTGATTCCAGCTCCTTCTGTTCCTTCCCTTTGTCTCCTTATCATCCTTGTTCATTCTTGATACTTTGGACATCTTTGGACATGGGGCAATGCGGTTGGTCACTGGGACGCTTGGGCTCCCCCTGTGCTCCTCGCAGTGAATTGTTGCAACATGTTCAGCAAATGAAGCAGCGTCCTTGGAACCCTTCCAGTTGAGACGAACCTGCGACAAAGACAAGGAAGAAAGCAGCCCGATTTAGATTTCAGGTGATTAATTCAGATATTGCATGTTTTCTGTTTTTTCTCTCATCCATGGGTAGTTGCCAACTGCTCAGGTTGCTTTCAGCAATGTGCGGTGATGGCATTTACCGTCCCAGCAGTCGCTGCAATGAATCTTGCAGCGAAGTGTGAAGCCAACCTTTTTTTTGGCATGTTTTATTCTTTTGTGCTTATTGTTGGGCTCGGAAGGTTGATATCACTTCAACCGTTCCTAGAGCATCCTAGACCTAGAGCTATATATGAAGTTGTCTTCAGGTTGGTTTTGGTTTGCAGATGTGATGTGTGCAGCATTTTTTCTTTTTAAATGCTTGAATATGCCGATTATAATTTCTGATTCCGTCGAGGAATAATTTATTCACTTTAGGTTTTTGTTTGTAATTCTAGGCTGTGAGTTCCCTATTTGGTTCCTCATATGGTTCCCTGTATGCTTCCTCATTTGGGTCCCTATGGTCCCTCCTATGCTATGCACGTGAGGCAAAGTGCTGCCCCGCTCAGCGCGTTGGACCACGTGGCCACTGGCCTTTTCTTGTTGCTTGTGCTTGGCGAAGCTGTTGCTGATGCGCAGATGTTCGCCTTTCAGACTGAGAAGTATCGGCGAAAGGCCGCAAAGGCCTTGGGACGACAGGGGCCATGATTTCATGTGGATCCTGGATCTATGTGGATGCATCACTGTTGTTTGGAATAAATTTAAGTGATTCATTCATATTAATTCTGTATATTGATATAGTATACGATACGAATGTATACGATGTCTTACAAGTATGTGCACCATGCACTGTATGTTGGAGCCCCTTCAGGTATCTTTCGGTCTTCGTTTGCCAGTGTGGCAAGTAGCCTCCACAGATACTGAATATGACTAGATCTGGCTGAAACCAACGCGATGTGAACCTGGTTCGTTTTTGGGTGTTTTTCATCCTGCCAGGAAGACATGGGGGAATATGCAGATGGCTTCATTCAAACTGGACTTTGGAATCTATCTCGGCATCCGAACTACTTCTGCGAGGTGACAATGTGGTGGGTTTCTTGTCAGAAATTGAATAAACCAATGCGTGTGGAATGAAGCCAAACTCTCAGAAATTCCCAAGTCAGATCCTGGATTGTAAAGCTGTACTACAGTATCTATACAGTAGTTCTATAGTTCTTCTTTAGACTATTGCTGGCTGCTGCAGGTACAGCACATGCTTTTGCGAAGTGTTATTTTGCCACATGGAAGAAGGCAAATTACAGCCACCTCAGACATGATTTGCATCATAGAACCTTCATGACGATTTGTGAATCCAAATACTGTTTCTGTCTATGCAATTGTATGCATGGATCAGTGAATCAGTGAAGCAATGTTCGCTTTTGCCTGCTTAGTGATTTTGATCTTTTGAAAAGCTACAGGCATCGTAGAGCACACAATGTTTGGACTATCTACATCCCTCGCTTTGCACTGTTCAGCACAATGCTGTGCACAAACTCGGATGCCGATGACCTGCACCGTCACAGCTCAGGTTTTCTATCTTTTTAGTGTCACGGCCACAGGGTCATACTTCAACTGGACGATTTGGGGTGCGATTTTTCTCACCGGCCTTTTTTTGCTTCCTGGAGCCTCTTTGGATATCACTGAAGCGTTGTCGTCCAACAAGTACCCAGAGTACGTCAACTACCAGAGCCTCAACATGAAGTTTCTAGCCCATTTGTTTTTTTTGTTTTGAAATATTGTCAAACCACGATGTGACACGCTTGAAACTGTGCGCACTTCAACCTCGTGCTTTGCTCTGTCAATGTAATCCTCCTGTTGACGGTCAACTTCATTCAGCCCAAACCGTTTGTTTCAGGAAGCGGGTGAGCAAGTATTTTCCGATGCCATCTCGAACCAAGCAGAGCTGAGTAGTTCACGCTGATAGGCGTTAGGATCCAGCTTCTTTGCCTCAGGTGGCTACTTTCCACCCAAATGTGCGCGGAAAAGAGCTTGATGCATTTTTTTTTACGGTACCATGTTTCCATCCCATGGGTCCGATCGACACAAAGATAGACAACCAGTTGCATGAGCTGCCCACAGCTGCCCGAATTTCGCAAATGATGACAGTACTACGTACATTGACCTCTCTGCTTTTTCATCCTGATCCTATGGTTCTGTACCAATCCATTGGCACATTGATCCTAGATCCTATGTGGTATTTTGTTCATTCTCCTAATATACAATGAGGTCTCTGCTTTTGGTATTTTGCCAAAGGTTCTGCTCACTGAAGCTGTGCCAGTGGTGGTCCCAATGTGCAAGGCCTTGGCGGCAGCTCAAGGCTTTTGGGATAGTATCAAGGCCTCATGGATGCATTGCGCTTGAGAACTGCAGCAATTGACGACATGGCTTGACATTGATCCCACAGTAACTTGATGTAGTATATACGTTTGTTTATATTGGCAGGTCGTATTCTCAATTCATCTCAATTCTCTGTAGAAAGTGTAGTTGTAGATGTTGTAGTTGCATGACACTCTCCCGGGTGCAAGCCTCAATGGAGGCTCCTGAAGATGCCACCCGGCTGCAGAATAGCTCAGCTGAGCAAGTACCTTCAAGGCACAGTTTTCCCAGCTTGAACCTTTTGGACGAAGCACAATAAAGCAGTAGGAGATTTTTCGAAAAAGGGCAATTTTTCCCCTATGCACATTTAGCGGAAACAGCATTTTTATTCTTGGGGTAAAGCTGGTGCACTGGCCTGGATGACTTTGAGGTCTGGGTTTCCTCCGATTTGGCGGTGCCTTGAATTCAATAGAAATCATGGAAGATTTGCAGGAAGGATTCCTTGGTGATAGCACGGAATACCTGTTGCATAAAGGTTGAGTCTGTGGGAGTTTCTGTTTAACATCATGTCCCAACCCAAGTTTTGAACCAAGGGCTTGTGTTGTTACTGCATTTGAGTTAGGAAAGGGAAGTGGTATAGATTTGCTCATGTTTGCTTCATGCTTCCTGTTTTCCAAACAAAGACATGCCAGGCAATTCACTTAGCATGCCCAAGCTGCAAATGGAACATTCATTGACTTGCTGTAATCGAAAAACCTGAATTTAGTCCAGGAATGTCCAGGACATGGTGAGCATTGTTAGCACTGCTTGGCAGAAAAGCCGTTGTGAGCACTACTCCACAGAAAAGCCAAGGATCCGTCATCTTCAAACCCTGTGAAGAGTCGTAGCTTGCTGATATATTGAGAAGACCTCGTGTATTCACAAAGTGGGCTTCACAACCCAGTGGTTCCAGTCCTGTTTTCAAACAATTGACAAAGTTACTATGCTTCGACTTCTTTGTTCATGCGAGCAGCTATGTTGAGCTGCAGCCGTGATGACATGGATGAATCCACGCAGCCTGGTCAACTGATTGGAGTCTTGTGCAATCTTCTCAAAGCTTGCCTGTGTGCTTGGAATCCGGGAACGTTCCAGCACAAACATGTAGCAACAGCATAGATCACAACTCTTTGCATCTGTCCATTCATTTGTCAAGCGATCAATCCGAGGTGAGCCTTGCATGACATCCTCGAGGATCATGTCCATGGTTGGGAACCCTGGGACAGGGCTGACCACTCGGAAGCCCAGGAAAAAAGTAACAGCTCTGGCAAAACGAAAGCAGTATACATCAATGACACACTGACAGAAGCGTTGGAGCATGACACTGTGACTGGTGACTGATTTATGTTTTCCGATTATCATCAGTGACATCAAATGCTAGGGCGTGTTATGTGCTCCGCTTCCGACGCAACAACCCGAGGGAGCATGTTTGAAAATGCAGACCGGCTTCACATGCTTTCTTCGTTTCCATCGTTGGCAGTATTCCATTATTTCCAGTATATACCACCTGGAAATGCATGCCAAGATACGAATAGCCAAGCGTGCATGGACTGCATAAGCACGAGTCCAGCACACAGGGATGATTTTGCAGACTGATCTTCTTTCATTTACATTCCTTGAGAATCCATAACCTGCTTTTTTCCAGGTTTTCCCAAAAAACCTGGTTTTTACCAAAAAAAACAGGTTTTTGGAAAATTGATGATTTTTGGTGAGCTCTTTAAGGATTGTCTTGTGAACCATCAAAGCACATCTCAGGCCAATGCCTGCCCCATCACCTCATTTCATTTTGTCCACAGCCTTCAAATAAGCACATTGGACATCTTCCACTGGCGACTGACCATGTCTTTTTGGAAGTCAGCCCTCACAAAAACTATATGTGGATCAATCACCCAAGACAACACTGATTTGGGCTACCCGAAGTTTATCTGAAGCCAAATGTTGATAAACAAGGAATTCTGATAAGTGCAAGGTACCGTTCAAGCTGTGAGCAACACCATCTTGTTTATTGCAGTCACATACCATGAGATCAACAAATATTTTTGGCCAGAGCATTTTCCCCACATGATGCTGAGTTGTTTCAGCCGTTCATTACTACTTGGCAGTTGTTGCTACTGCAACGCGCACATATTCAAAATTGAAGCTCTTCGCAGCCATGTGCTTGGAGCACCAAAGCTGATAAGCATTATAGAGAGCCAACAAAGTCTGATAAGATTTGATCAAGACCTTTGTAAAACCAGATGGAATCTACGTAAAATTCAACATGAAAAAAACCAGGTTTTCACTGAAATAACCCATAAAAAATTATGGGTGAGTTACGGGATTTTATGGGTGAATTACGCAAAAATTACGATTACGAAAAAACCCATAATCTTTTATGGGCGGAAATCAAAAAAAACCTGGCAAAAACTAGGATTTACTAGGTTTTTCTCGATTATGGCAAATTATGGGTTAAAAGTGCCAACATTGGACATAATTTGTTATGAAAGCCAACTTAACCACTAAAAGTCTGATTCCGAGTTCGACAAAACCTTGTTTTCCAAACATGATTCCAATGATGGTTATTATCAACTTATACATCACAACTACCGACCTCAGATTTGATTTTTTTGTTCATCGGTCAATGTGGTATTTCGGTTGATGCTCTATGTCTCTTACAGACATTCTGGGACGTGGTGCCCATACATTGGGTTGCTGCCCGTTATGGTATCTAAGATCTCGATCGATATTTATCAGGGATGTAGTTCTTCCAAGATAAGATGAACAACACCATCAGTGAAGGAACCATGTACATGAAGGCGTGGGTATCTTGAGCATTGAAGAGTTGCATACATTGGAGTGAAACGTAGTGAACCCATGGATTACAACCTATTACAACCAAGTAGAGTCTGCTAAAACCTATTACCATCATCATCACGGCAAAGTGATAACATGGGAGATCCCACCAGAATACTAAAATATGCAACATGAGTATGTTCAACCCCTAACTAATTACAACCATATCACAACCAAAATCATCAAACAAGTGCTATATCAAAAAAAAACAGGTTTTTTTAATAACCAGGTTTTTTTGGTTCAACCCACAAAAAAGTAGGTATTTGATTCAGTAGGTTTCAATCAAAACTAAAGCAGAAAGCAACACAACTCACTTGATTCGCAAATCAGGACACAAGGGTGGCATTTTTGACCACTGAGAGCCCTGTTGAGACATTCCAAGGCACTTGCCTTTTTCCAGCGTGGAGGGTTGTGTGACCCAATTCCTGGCCGCAACGCCTTTGAGTTCGCGGTGCAGAAAGATCGCATTAGATCCTTGGAGAGCTGTTGACACGTGGATTGTGGGGGGTTGGAAGGTGAATGGGCATTTGTTGAACCACAGAAGGCTTATAGATTGACTTAGTATTCACTTAGTATTCACTGGGTATGACTTGGTGTGTTCTCTTGATACCTGGATTCTAGAGTTGTTGTCGTTGTTCTTAGCATATTTTGCACCCGAGAGTCTCCAACTCGCCCCTTTGAAAGCTCCCAACAGCGTCACCGTTGTGGTTTTCTGTCCAAGGTTCAACTGTTTGTATTAAATTGTTTTGCAACATGTATGTCAGCATTGATGCCATGGGAAAGAGAAATCCTCTACGGGTCGATGTACCCGTATGTAGTACAGACATTACCAACAAGATGATTGGTCATCACCCTTCAGAAACCGCAATTTAGTGCAGAACAGAGACCATTTTGTTAGCATAACAAGCCAGAACGGCCATGTTGTTTCATTGGGCGTTCTAATTAGCATTGTAAGAACATGTGTCAGAGTCATCATTGTCATCCTTTTTCTAGATTCATAAAACATCATAAGACAGCGTTGAAGGAACATATGTGGACACGCAACAAGGCCGATGCTTGCAAGTTTGTCTCCCATAATTAATGAGTTTGTGCAAGTTTATGCAATGTAGCTGTTTCCCTTGACAACTTGTAGATACAGCTTCGTTGGTCCGGAATTTGTTGGGCTGGGATGGGATGAACCGGTGTGTTGCCAGGAAGTTCCGGCATGATGCTACGCGTCGTTGCCACATCTCTCAAAACTGGACAAGCCAAGTGGTGCCTCGCCTTTGAATTCCCACACCGAAAGCAGTCACAAGTGGAGCGATGAAGAGCCTCCAATCTCTGGTCAAGTGTGACTCCACTGATTTCTCTCACTTCTCCAGGTGGGATGAGACTTCTGATTCAATCATTGAGGGTTGCGAGGCTCGTGGCATCTCCCATGGCATCTCCCATGGCAGCTGCCATGGCAGGGG